>CATKHJ010122224.1:0-52242 GCA_949750685.1 Vernicia montana | reverse complement strand
GTGAGTACAAATAGTATTATTGCTTTGATGCTTTGAATTTGAGTTTATTATGCTCAATTCATTCTTGTTTATAATGCAATGCAACTCTTTGGCAAAGCATTATTAATTATTGATTAATGAGCCAATTGAATAATTATTTCTTTATGGCATTTGGCCAATTAAGCCTATTATTGTTTCGGTCTTTTTAATGTGACCGTATGATGGGAATATTATTGTTATTGATATGTTATCCATTGAATCAATTCATAGATAGAAAGGTATATTGTTATTGTTTTATTATCCATTGAATCAATTCATGGATAGAAAGGTATATTGTTATTGTTATTGTTTTATTATCCATTGAATTAATTCACGGATGGAGAGGTATATTGTTATTGTTATTGTTTTATTATCCATTGAATCAATTCATGGATAAAAAGGTATATTGTTATTGTTATTGTTTTACTATCCATTGAATCAATTCATGGATAGAAAAGGTATATTGTTATAATGAATTTAATGATAAGCAGAATAGCCCTCTGATGTGGGTAATACATCGGACCTTGTGCACAATGGTAATGGAACCTGTGGATAGGGTAAAGAATATCCGAACCTTAGCTGGGAAATGTTTAATGACCCAAGTACGTATGACCCGATCAGTCATACGTGTGACTAGGCAAATGGGAGTGAGCAAGGTGTGAACCGCCACTCGATTGATCATGGGGGAAACAGACCGTTTCCGAGAAAGTGAATGAATTATGCTAAAGATATATTAATTGTTATAAATATGGTATTTGTTCTATAAGAACAATTTTGATTAACATCGTTATTGAAAAGGGGAACTATGATTATTTGTTCTAATATTATCTATTCTGTATATGTACTCACTGAGCTCTGTCTCACTCCTTAGTTATTATTTATTTTTCAGGACCGGTTATCAAGTCAGCAAGGTAAATTCCAAGTCCTAGCTTTCACTTGGGAGATTGCTCTGCTATTTTGAGTATATGGTATGAATGATTATTCAGAAGTTTCCTCTAGAGCTCTAATGATTTTAAAAGTCTGTAATAATGAAGTTTAGATATTGGTATGCATGATGTATAATATATCAATTGCTGCAGTCCAAGCATTTAATTATATTTGAGCTGCAGTGAGATTTAAATGGAAAATGGAGTTCAAAAGTAAAAAGGATGGAAAATATTGTCAGTATCAATCAACTGATCATAAGTGTTTTTATGGCATGGGATTTATATAAGGGAAGTTTATGGTTCCGATTCTGGGGTAATGATAACTGGTAATTAATGAAAATTAAATAAGGTAATAAGGTGTTCTACGGGTTTAGGTGACCTTAAGTCTTCCTATACCCTAAGACCGTCGTGGCTCGAGAGGCGGGTCGTGACATCTCTCAAGGGCTACTGACTAAGAAGAAGGAGGAGCTCGAGAGGGCTAATGCTGAGTCTACTGCAAGGGTTACTGGGTTAGAGCAAACTATCCTGGAGGAAGAGGAATCATTTATGAGAGTTAAAAGGTGATCGAGGACCTTAATTTAAACATACAGAAGATGAGTGCTGAACTGGATGATCTTCAAAACAAGATGAAAGACTATCCAAATTTGCAACAAAGCTTCTGTATCTTGGAGAAGCAGAATGAAGATCTTTGCAATAGGATGCAGGCAGCAGAATGCCTTTGCAGAAAGGTTGAAGAAGAGAAGGAGGCCATCCAAGATTTCCTTCAATCTCATGATTACAAGAGGAGGTTGGCCATCCATTTAGTACAAAAAGCTATACTGTATTACAATCAAGTTGTGGATGACTGTGCTGCCAAGTATCCAGGAGTCTTGGCTCATGTGCCAAAAAGGTTTTATGAGCCTCCTTCGTCTACTTTGTCTCTAACTTCATCATTTTCTCATTTAGCTCGGCCACCTTTTTCGGCTTTAATGGTATCTCCTGCTTTGAGTTCAAATCCTGAAGTTGCTCAAGATCCTGCAACTTCGAGCTCGAACCTAGAGAGTATTCAAGACCCTCCTACTTCTTGAATTTTTTTTTGTTTTGTTTTCTCTTCTCTTTTATTCTTTTTTATCAAGTGTAAATACATTTTGAATATTAATACAAGTACAAAGATTTCTTGAATTTTTATTTTAAGCTGTTTTTTCTTTTTTTGCATGACTGTATATCTGAAGTAGCTTGTAAGCATTCAAATGGATCATTTTATGCTTGTATATTTTTTTTATATACTTCATCGGTTGTTGTAATGAACCTTCTCCCCCCACGAAGAGGGAACTTTTCCTTTAGGGAATGTTACTTCTTCCTTTAAAGAATAACCCTATTGTTTTGTTTGTTTGTTTGTTTTTTTTTTTTAGACTTTAGTTCTTTGCTTTGAGTTCTTGTAAGCTCTTCGTAGTTTGCTTCGATTCACTAAGTCTTTTTTACTCCTTCTTGAAGGGAGTTTCCCCACAGACCTCTGCCTAGAGTTCATCAAGCCTTTTTGCATAGGTTCACTAGGTCTTTCACTCACTTTTGTTGAGATCTGCCTTGCGGTCTTTCACTTAGAGTTCACTAAGTCTTTCTGCCTAGATTCACCAGGTCTTTCACTCCTTTCTGTAGAAAGTTGTCTTACGGTCTTTCGCATAGAGTTCATTAGGTCTTTCTGTCTGGATTCACCAGGTCTCTCCTCCCTTCTTTAGGGTGTTCGCCTCATTCTTACGAGGACTCTCGTTTTTCCTCCCTTCTTTAGGGAGTTCGCCTCCTTCTTACGAGGACTCTGGTTCTTCCTCCCTTCTTTAAGGAGTTTGCCTCGTTCTTACGAGGACTCTCGTTTGAGGTTCTTTGTCTAGAGTACTTGTCACTTCATTCAGCCTCCACTTTCCCATAATTTTGGTAATTTATACTTTGAGCCACTAAGTGTTAAAAAACAACATTGTACTTGAAATGATACTTTCATTGATTTTTACTGATAATACATTTTAAGGTGTTGTATGTTCTAAGTATGGGGAACTTTAACACCCTTAATTGTTACAAGTTTGTAAGTAGCAGATCCTGTAACTTTTTGAACTTTAAAAGAACCTTCCCATGTTGAAGCGAGCTTGCTGGTACCTTCTCTTTTTCCTGTAGCTTTGAGGAATCTCATGACCATATCTCCCTCAACAAACACCTGAGTCTTGACTATTTTATTTAAATAATTGGCAGTTTGTTATTTATAGGTTCCTGTTCAAATGCTTGCTTTGTCTCAGAGTTTTGAGAGGAGATCTAGGTTGATTTTTCTTGCTTGATCATTGTCTTCATTGTTGCAGTAGTTGATTCTTCCACTGGGTAAGCCTATATCCACCGAGATGACTGCTTTGGTGCCATAAGTTAGGCTAAAAGGAGTTTTCCCAGTGGGTTGCCTCAGAGTTGTCCTGTATTCCCAGAGAACATAATGTAGTTCGTCTGCCCATCTTCTCCCATATCCATCAAGTCTTTGCTTCAAGCCTTGGAGGATTATTCGATTAGTCACTTCAGTCTGACCATTTGTCGAACTACTTCCCATTGTCACTAACAATCTGGCATGGCACTCTAAACCTGCAAATAATATTTCTCCATAAAAAGTTAGTTACTTTTTCAGCTGTGATTGTTGCAAGCGATTCTGCTTCTACCCATTTGGTGAAATATTCTATTGCAACGATGAGGAATTTCCTCTGTCCCAATTTTACTAGAAAAGGTCCCACTATATCCGTCCCCTACTTCGCAAAAGGCCATGGACTAGTGATTGGTATTTGTTCGGCTGCTGGAATGTGCTTTCTATGATCAAATTTTTTTACAAGAGGGACATTTTCTCACCAAAGCCATTGCCTCCTCCTTCATCTGAGGCCAGTAATACCCTTGCCTTTGCCTTCGCAACCAACACTTCCCCCCTAATGTGCATTCCACAAGATCCTTCATGGAATTCCCTCAAAACATATTCTGCTTCACTTGGTTTTAGGCATCTCAACCAAGAAAGTGAGTAGGCTTGCTTGTACAAAATTTCATTATGGACGAAAAAATGTGCACTTCAGTGTTTTGCCTTTTTTACCTCCTTAGGATCCTCAGGCAGTTCACCTTGCTCCAGATAAGCCTTCAATGGATCCATCCAACATGGTTCTTCATCTACTTTCATAACTTCATTGTCACATCCCACTTTAGGAGATGTGATGGTCCTAGGGCATGGGTAACCATAAAGGCATTAACAACCCGTAGAACCCATTACTCGATATTACAATAAATTAATAACATTAATTTTAGTGATCATCAATAATAAATTTCAATTCGGCAGCATAACAGCTACAACTATAACAATATCCTAGGTTCACAACCTGCATTAAAGAAACACTTTCAATAACACATTTCTATAACCTTAACTGCATGTAGATCAATGTAAATTTTCCCAATACTCAATCATCATTAAACACATCACATTGTGTCAACTATCAATTTCTGTATCCATGTTAATATGTGATATTACAATTTCTAATTCATATGGAAAATTCAATTTAACCAATCATTCCAATACTAAACCATTTTAGTCCATGGAGCTCTAAATGATTGACCCAGACAGTAATCTGTAATCCTTTTATATTCAGCGAAGTAATCGCAAGTGGAGATAAATACTTGAGATTCACTTGCTGAGTCTGCTACTGCACCTGAAATAAAACACTATAGGGGTATGAGAGAAGCTCAGTAAGTACTTTATAATAAATAAGAAACATTATATAAATATAAATTCAATAATAAAATTATTAGGATTTCAATATGTCGGTATAAAAGAACAAATTTTCAATATTCGATAACAGTTGGGTTTAATATTAAAGTTCCAATAAAATAGTGGAGAAGGAACAATTTTTTCCAATAGTTAATAGTGATTGAGATTTCAATGAAACAGTGGAGGAAAAACTTTTTTTTCAATGATCAATATTGATTGAGATTCGATAACAGAATATCAGTATAACTGTATAGAAGACACAGTCGGAATTCAATAATGATGGTTAATAACGGTTGGGATCCAATATGATGATCAATAACAATCAGAATTTAATAATAATAACCAATAACGATCAGGATTTAATAACAACGATCAATAACGGCCAGGATTCAATAATGATGATCAATGACAGTTGAGATTTATTAACAGTGATCACTAACAATTGGGATTCGATAACAGTGGTCTATTACAATTACAATGGTCAGTAACAATTGAGATTCAATAATAGCATTTAACAGAAATCACAGTCTTGGAAGCAACGTGCTTCCCAGTGTAAACAGTGGAGTGGCGGCTATTGCCTTACTCACTCATATCAGTAAACAGTGGAGTGGAAGCTATTGCTTTGCTCACTCATAACAGTATAAAGCGTAAGACTGATAAGGTCTCACGGCTAGGACCACTCCTCCTAACTGAGGCAGATACACTATCCCTATCCGATGGGCCTTCTCTGTGTGCACACAGTCTGATATATTACTCACATCAGTCGGGGATTTATACTTTCAGTAATATAGTGTGATCACTTTGAATCCAGTATGTAAGTTTTTCAATGTTTTGAATCAACAATGTATAATGATGAATCATATAAGATTCAATAAAAGAAATATACAGTATACTATAACAAATCACATAGGGTTCAGTGAAAGATGATCAATTGAAAGAGTAAAGAAATTTTATATATAGATTAATTAGTTCCTTAAAGGAACATGACTATGAGAACAGTTTATCAATAAAGGTACGTTGAATTTTCAAATGAGAACCATTAGTTCAGGAAAGGATTTATTCCAGTGAAAAGATCGATATATGGAAGGTGAATGCTTTTACAGTGTTTAAATGGAGTACAGTTTATTATTTGCATTCAAATGGTAATAATAAGCCAAAGGCCTCAATGAAAGAATTCAATAACAATAATTAGGCCAAAGGCCTCATTGAAAAGAATTTAATTCAAATAATTATTTCATTTAAGAAATGTAAGGTTTACAAGGTACTCACCTTGACTTCCTTAGCTCCTAATGTAAGCTTTTAGTATACTCGGTAGTAACGCTCCTCAATCTTCAAAATATCTTTCTCCTTTTGATTCTATTTTGAACCATATCCTTTATACCATACAATCAACTTATTAATTTTGACTATTCGAATTTTAACTTTAATACTATCATCTAATGTCGATATAATTCAATATACTCATTGGTATATACATATGCATTTATAACAATTTACAATTTATTATTTATTATTCTCATTAATCATTTATTCATTGTTTCCATGTATAAATAAATCATTGGGTTACAAGTGTTAACTTTGAAACATTACATTTTTACTTATTGTCTAGTTATGTCACTAGACCTTGTTATCTTGTTTCTGTCATTTCTCATGATTTACTAGTCCAAATGAGTTGATTATTTTTTTATTCTAAATTATACATATACATTTACAACAAATCCAAAATTGAATTTAAAATTCAATTTATAAAATACTTGGTGACCATTCCAATTGAATTCTATTTCTATTACAGGGCAGACTGACTCTATCACACTTTTTTGAGTATAACTCAAGATTTATATTTCCAATTGTAATTTTCCTTTACTGTGAGATACTAGAGACATTAGGAAACATTTTTTATGTTTTTAGTTTAACCCAGTTCTATCTTTAACATCCTAAAACAAGCATTTCTAATTCAATTTATAAGTTGAATCTAATTACAGAGTCAGTTACATAACAGACTCTATTTCTCATACTACACTTGAAATTTTATCAAATACTTTTGCAGATTAATTCTACACATATCAGTGATCATTTTACTAGTTTTTAGTTTCTTCTAATTCTATCTCTATCATGCTCAATTCATGAGATACATTCTTAAGTCTATCAATGGAGCTAGTTTACAAGAGTTTCTATACCTTATCACTTTCACTAAGTCATATCTCACAATACACATTTCCAATTTGCATTTATTTTTACAAAGTGAATATAAACATATAAATTATCATTTTTATGTTTTAAACTTGACATAATTTAGTCTCTATATTCATCTTTTGGGCTACTCCATTTCGGACTGCCCATTAAATTTCTAAACAGAATCAGTTTTAGTTCAAGTGGTATTTCTCTTTGTACACAATAAATATTTTAAATTACTTTTACAGGTGAACACTTGAGATATTTACCTACAATTTTTATGTTTTGAATATGTTCAAATTATATTTATAAGACCCTCTATAGGTTCAAACAGTTTGGGTTTACTCAGAACCCCTCCCCCCCCCCCCCCCCAATTTCGGGTCAGCCCATTTTCAAGAGACATATCTCATTACTATTAAAGAATTTTATAAAACCCTTTTATGGTCCTCTAATTAAGGTAAAATAATACAACTTTTATGTTTTACACTTCCCCAAATTTAGCCTCTAATCTAACAGTATGGGTGTTCCAAGTTTCTGCTCAATTCAAAACCTTGGTTTCCCAATTCAAGCTCAATACCCAAATCAAGCTCCATCTTACAATTTAAATTCAATCATCTCATCAATTCTTCCAATTCACTTCATAATACACCCATAAACATCAAAAAAATTTTAAAAAATAATTTCTCCCAATTTTCCTTTGGTAGGCTGAAATCACCAAGAGCAAAGAAGAGAAAGAATTTCTCAAAACTTAACATAAAACTCTACTTATTCAAGCTCAAGATAAAATTTGAAGAGAAAGATTTAATGTTACCTTAAATTTCCATGTCTTGGTGAAGAGCACCAAGAAGAGCCAGCCATCTATGAGCAAGAAAGAGCTATAATTTTCATTTTCATTTTTAGATAAGCTTTAAGTAAATGAATGGTGTTGATTTGTTCTACTTGATCCAATGGCTAACAATTTAACTAAACTTTGAATTTTACAATATTCATTTATATATATATATATATATATATATATATATATATATATATATATATATATATATATGACAATATATTTGTTGATAGGAAATTTTCATGAAATTTCTTTCTTTATGTAATAAATTTGACTAATTAGAAATGTGGGGTCCATTACATTCATTTACTTTTACCATTTGTTACCATGCCATTTCAAGTAAAATTTTCCATTCTCTACACCCAATGGGCCGGCCATATAAATATATGGTTGGGCATTCCACTTGCTTCACATGCTCAATTACAGTTAATTAGCTATTTCGACAATTTTTGTGAAATGACTGTTTTACCCTTTGTTTTCACTGTACCTTGTAGTAACCGATATCGATGCAGTTCACTAACTTTATTCCATTAGTCATAATCATAACATTTTTATGAGCACATGTATACTGTAATATCACAGAAACAAAATAAATAATAATAATAAAAAAATAATTTTATGTGCAGTTAACCGGGTTTCGTTTGAGTTCTTATTGATCTCATTATCGCAATAACCATTCAATTTACCTTCCAATAGCATTACTATTAATACTTAGGAACTGACTGGATCTGGGATATTAAATTCATCCCCTTCATATGTACTAGGGAATGCCAAAGATCCTATGAAAATTTTCTGGGGTTACTCAACTGGATGAGTAGCTGCAAGTTTGCTAAGACTATCAGCGCGGCAATTCTCCCCTCTCGGGATTTTGCAAAGTTGTAGTTTTACACCCCTATCTTTTATCTTTTGAATGATCACCTTCAGTTTTTGCAAGTATCTAACCATGTTGTCTTCTTTTTCTTCGAATACTCCTTCAATCTGTCCAAGTACTAACTGAGAATCACTATGCACTTTAAGCTCTTTAAGTTGAAGGCAATCTGCGAACGATAATCCTTGAATCATTGCTTTATACTCAGCTGTGTTATTAGTGGCCTCAAATTCCAGTCCCAAGGCATACTTTAGCAAGAGCCCTTGTGCATTCTTCAAGACAATCCTAATGCCACTGCCCTCTTTGCTGCTTGCCCCATCAATAAACAATTCCCAACTTACTTCATCATTACATAACTGTTCTTTGACCTCGCCTTCTTCCTTATCATCTGCTTTGGGGGGTTGAGTTTTAGTGTTGAAAGAACACTCAGATATGAAATCAGCTAGGGTCTGTGACTTAATAGCTGACCTTGATTTATATTGCAGTCTGTGTTGTCCTAATTCCATCGACCAACATAACATCCGACCTAAAGTTTTTAGTCTATGTAGTATCTTTTGCAAAGGTTGGTTTGTTACTACTACACTTTGATGTGCTTGCAAATATAGCTTATACTTCTAGGCTGACAAAACCAGTGTATAAGTAAGCTTCTCAACAGGCAAATAATTTAGTTCGTCTCGTATGAGGCCTCGCTCGAACGCCCCTCTCACTTGGGAGCCTTAAGGAAAGGTGAGCGATTTTTAAGGGGTTTAGGTACGAGTTTTGGTGCTCACGATTGGAATGACTATCGTTTGAAAAATTGATTTGATTTTTGAAAGGATTCAAGAGTCGCTGCCTTAATTTATTTAAATGGGAAAATTAAGAAAAAAAATCCAAATTGACTCCAATTCATTAATTTTAAATTAATTTACCCAAGGATAATATCACTGGCTTTCTCACCAAGTTGAGCTCGGGGACTAGATTTTTGGTTTTAAATAATCTAAATTTGGCTTCTATGTTTGATTTGATTTAAAAATTAATTTTATGGATGACGAGTATTAATTGCGATTTGAAGTGCATGATCATGGCATAATTATGAGTGCATAAAAAAAATAAAGAGCAAGTAATTACAAACATCCATAAGCTAAAGAGAGTATTCTCTCTAGTCCTTATGGATTCTAGGAGAACCACAAGTCGTTCCTTAACTCCAAAATAACAATTAAATTAACTAATTACATTAATTAAAATATACAAAAAAGTGTAAATTGACATTTACATTGAAAATAAAAGAGGAAAGGGATTAATTTAGATTTGGATTTAGATTCTAGGCATCCCTATATACCCCATTGAATGGGGATCAAAACCCACGTAGTTCATTCCATGGTAAGTTGGAGGGGTTTAGGGATTGATAAGATTGATTAGATTTGGGGTTTGAGTGAGGATAAAGGGCACCTTCTTTCTTGGTTTGTGTGATGGGTGCATGGTTTTACCGAATCGGAGTTCCATTTCAGAGAGAAAGGATAAGATGGAGGACTGGATTAAATTAATCATAGAGGGATTAATTTAATAGATCGATTACTTAATTACTTAAAATAATTAAGTAATTAAAGTGATTAATTAAAATGATTTAATTAACCAAAATGAGTGGAGGCTAATTAAAGTGGTTACCCAAAGTGAGTATGAGAGATTGATTAGAGAGAGAGAGAGAGAGAGAGAGAGAGTAGTAGTAGTAGATAACAATCAATATTAGTTCAAGGGGTGAAAAAAATGAAAAAGGGAAGGGGGGTATTTATAGGCAAAGTGAGGTGAGGTGAAAAGACCAAAAAAGGGGCAAAAACAAAAATTTCAAGGCAGAAGGGGGGCATCCACCGGGATGGCCGGCGAATCTAGCATGCCTCTTCTTAGATCTGCCGGTCCTGATGGCGGTTGCCGCCATATTGTCTGGCAGATTTGCCGGACTGACTGACGAATCCACCAACCAACTTGCTGGCTACCTGACGCGTCGTGCTGATGCGTGTTAGTGCAGATAAGCTAGGGAGTCAGAGCCGCCACTGGGTTTCTGGCGGCTGCCTCCATCTTTGCCAAAAGATTCGCCCATACATATGGTGGATCTGCGGGATGTCCTGGTGGACAGACACTTGGCAGCCTCAGTTTTTGGGTTTTTTGGGCTTCCGGGTAAGTTTTCAGGGCTTTTGAGTCAGTTTTCAGGGCTTTCATAATTTTGAAAATTTACCAGTCAGTGTCGATGGACTTGAAATTAATTATCGGATAATTTGGCAGTTAGTTTTGGGGAAAAATCTAGTCAGTTTTGGAAAAATACTGTCTAGTACAGAAAATCTAGTCATGATCGAAAAAGTAAGTCTCCTTGCTAGCTCTGCTTAGCGCACTAAACTTAGCAAGTGTCAAGCTGCAGCTGCATCATGAGAGTGCAAAATTGAGGGTTCACAGCTCTTTGAAAAACCTTACTGAAGTAATAGATGGGCTTTTGAACTGCTCCTGCTTCTTTTATCAGCACTGAGCTTACTACTTGCTTCGAAGCAGGTAGGTAGATCAACACTTCTTCTCCTGGTAGGGGCCTACTCAATATCTATTCTGAACTAAGAAAAGCTTTTAGCTCATTAAAAGTGACTTGTAAATCTTCAGTCCATTCAAAGTTAGATGCTTTTCTTAATTTTTTGAAGAATGGGAGTTATTTTTCAGCAAATTTGGACATGAATCTATTTAGAGCAGCAATTCACCCAGTCAATCTTGGGACTTCTTTCACATTTGGAGGTGCTGTCATGTCTAATATTACTTTGACCTTGTCCGAATTTGGCTCGATCCCCTTCTTGCTAACCATATAACCCAAAAATTTACCCCCTAGATGAAGAAAGCACATTTTTTTTTTGTTCAACTTCATTCCATATCTCTCTATCACCCTGATCACTTCTGCCAAGTCATTCAAATGTTCTTCAAAACTTCTGCTTTTTACAATCATATCATCCACATATGCCTCCAGATTTCTTCCTAACTGATCTTTAAACATTTTATTGACAAGCCTCTAGTAGGTTGCTCTAGCATTCTTTAACCCAAAAGGTATGGAGACATAACAATAGATTCCCTTCTCTGTTATGAACGAAGTCTTTTCTTCGTCATCGGGGTGCATCCTGATATGATGGTACCCTTACTTCGCATCGAGAGAGGACAATGTAATACCCTAGGTTCTTAAATGAATTGACTTATATGAGAATGATTAAATTGAGTGCTTTATAATTAGAAATGTGAATTAAATGTGATTGCATGAGAAATTGATTGCTGAATTTATGATTAAATTCAACATGTATATGAATGTGTATATGTGATTATGTATATTAATTGATTCAAGAGATGATTAGCCTAGCCATTGTAGTGGCCGGCCAAGATAGTGGATTAATGGAGAAAATATGGACTGAAATGGTAATTAGTTGTGTTAGAAATGAAATTATAAGAGAATGGTTAATTATGTTTTTCAAGGTTCATTGAACCTAGACCATTAACATCATCTTATTTTCAATTGATTTTGAATTAAAATTTTAAAGGAAAATAGCTAGTTGTTTTTAGCCATCCATTTTTCCCCATGATTCAATCATGGCCCTCCATTCTATTTGAAGACAATAAAACAAAACTTCATTTCCTATCATCTTTTCTCATTTTCTCTAAAAAGCAAGAATATTTTCTCTCAACTTTCTCTTAAACTTTTCTTCTTCTCTTCTTCTCTTCTTCTCTTCTTCTTTTCTTCATTTGATTCAAGAAAGTTACCATCAAAAAGGAAGATCCAAAGGTAATAACCTAAGATTTATAGTTTCTTTTTCATTTAAAGATGATTTCTTATTGGTGATTTGTGATATTTCTTCTCTTTTCTTTCTTTTGAGATTTACTAAATGGGTTTCTAGGAAAATGATTTTCTTTGTGAAAAATGCATCATGATGTTGATTTGTTAACTTGATTTGGAAATGTTGAAGTATATGAAAAGGATTTGTCAAATGGGTTTCAAGTTGCTCATTTGGTGATAATGGGTTTGATCAAAAGGGGTTTCTAAGATTCTTGTTTGATCTAAGTTTTGGTTGATAAATTGAGTTTAATTTTGTATATATGATATGAATTGGTAATGATTTGGCCTTGGGTTTGAATGGGTTGTCTTCTTCTCATGAGTTTTGGATGATTTTCTTGGAAAAGCTACCCAGAGTGATGGTACGCCCATGTTAATTGCGTACCATTCATTCTAAATGGCAGAGGCAAGGCACGAGCAAGGGTACGCCTGTACCCTTGGGTGTACCATTACCACTACCTGGAAATCTTTTGGTACGGGCATACCCTCTGGGCGTACCAATTAGGATGCCCAATTTTCAGTATGCTTTAATTTCAATCATTGGCATGCTAGCTTGTCATATATAATCGATGTGGAGTATAATTGAAGGGAATTGGACATTGGTCCAAGGTCTTTTAGACCCAATAGAAAGCATATGTATCGATTCTTGAATCGTTGATTATATTGATAGTGATTGTATTCTAAGTATAGAACTAGAAGTATGGGAATTATAATCTATCACAGTTCTACAGATAAGTTAGGATTATGATCTAATTGTGATTTATTAGAATGATTCATGTAGAACCCAAGGACAAGGAACAAGAGGAATCGGGTGATCATCATTTTTGCTTGTGCTAGTTAGGAGCAAATGAGTCCTAAGGTGAGTACATAATAGTCAATATGTTATGGGCGTCATCCTATTGTATGACCATATGTTCATTGAAACCATTTGATTACTTGATTGAACTTATATTCCATTGATATCTATTCATGAACCCAAATATGTTAAAACATCAATTTGAGACCTTTGGTCTACTTTGCATCGATATAAAGATAATATATTGAAACCTGTACTTCTTGATGAGTACTATAGTTCATTTGATAATCCATAATGCTATCTATTGTTGAAATGTTATAAAGTATGTAAAGCAAAAATCCCCATATGATGTGGGGTATACATCAGTCATGTGCATATGGTAAAGAAATCCCGACAGATAGGGAGAGAGTATCTGCCCTAGCTAGGAAGGGGGTCCTAGCAGGAAACCTGATCAGTTTTTCTGCTTAATTTGTTGTGATGAGTGTGCGAAGCTTTTAGCCGACACTCGATATATATGTGAATGGGAATATACCGTTCTCA
The DNA here is from genome assembly GCA_949750685.1 of Vernicia montana. Classification (NCBI taxonomy): domain Eukaryota; kingdom Viridiplantae; phylum Streptophyta; class Magnoliopsida; order Malpighiales; family Euphorbiaceae; genus Vernicia; species Vernicia montana. The sequence continues at coordinate 38,519 of CATKHJ010122224.1, read as the reverse complement.
AATGTTTGATTTTCTGCTAAAATGAAGTAAATCGTTCTTAATTGTTTATTCTTTGGATTTATTCATTGATTTTATAAATGAATCCCATTGTGATAATTTTGATTATCTAATTGTTTATATTGCCTAAAAAGCCTTGAAGCTATTTTATTCGCATATTCTACATTGTATCTAGCCGGCATAACATATTGATCTATTGTGTATTCACTGAGATTTATATCTCACCCCTTAGTAGTTTATTTTTTTTTTCAGGTGCTATAGAAGTTCTAACGAGGTAAAACTCACGCTACATCTTTTCGCTTGGGGCTTACTCTGTCCATTTTCATTTTGTCATTTTGTATATCATAATGAGTATGTACCTCAAAGAGTTTGTTCTAGAGTTCCATGGTCATTGTGGTATTATAGCATTTTGTATTGTTAAAGTCTCTAATAGTACATTTGGGATTGTAATTGGTATTCTATATACTCTGTTACTGATATTAAATCGTATTGTAATCGATGGCCTATTATGGTATTTATACTCAAGTATTGTATTTATTTGATGTATGGATGATATGGTTATGGTTATAGTAATGTGTTTGAGGTTCTGATATAGGAATAGTATATGCATGATTGGTTATAGAATAGTAATGGGTTCTACAGATTTTCGGTGACCTTATGCCTGCCCATGCCCTAGGACCGTCGCGGCTCGGAAGTCGGGTCGTGACACTAGGCAAAAGCCCTCGATCAACGAGGCATCATAGACCTCTACACAAAGCATATTTCATTAAAGACCTCTAAGCGAGGCACATTATTATTGATGTATAAATTATGTATGTGAAACAGGATTTCTCAAGCCCAATTAGTGAAGACTAGAGACGAAGGTCAAAGACCAGAGGCGAAGGTCGAAGGGCGAAGCCCAAAGGATGAAACCCGAAGAGGCGAAGGTCAAATAGACGAAGCCCAAAGGGCGAAGGTCGAAGGTCGAAGGGCGAAGATCGAAGCCCAAAAGGCAAAGCTGAAGGGCGAAGACCAAAGGCAAATTGCCTAATCCATATATGTTTATATCTTTCATGCTTTAATTTAAATTTTGCAATATTAATTGCTTAAATAAAATGCAATATATGCATATTTTGGCATGAATAAATTATTTGCTATGATCAAACAACATAAAATGATATGCCATATTTGAGAATAATGCATGTTTAATTGTACTTCCAAATGCCAATTTACATGTCAAATATTGCTCAAAAATTGATATTTAAAACAAATTATTCTCCTAAAATAGATTCTAAGTGACTCTATTATTTTTTATGGGGGAGTAGGAATCCCTCAAAGTGCACAAAATCATTTTTATGTACAAGTCACTGTGCATGATTAAATTATAATTCATTATTTAAATTAATTTATTTCAGCTCACTGCATGCTCTATTTGCAAAAAATGCTACTAAATTACTTTTTATTGAGCAGAAAATAATTAAAGTGTACTTGGACTTTACATGAATTCATGGTATACATGAATATTTTTCTGAAAAATATTGTCATATAGGCAGAATGAGCATCTTGCATGAATTTGTGATTCATAAATCATACATATTATATTATAGGGTTAATTACAAAAAAAATCATAAAACTTTCACGAAAATTGCACATTTAGCACGAACTTTTTTTTTTTTGCAATTCAGGTCACGAACATTGAAATTTTTACAAATTAGATCACTTGAACAAAATCCGACTACTATTTGATGGCTGGAGCTGACGTGACATTAATTTAATAATATATTATCCATGTCAGCAAATCCAGCAATGCCACATCAACAAAAAAAAATTAATGAATTTGATATTGATTTTGAAATCACAAATTAATTAATGAATTTCATACATTTATAATTAAAAACTTGTGATTTTATTTTAATTAGGATTAAATTTTTACTCTCAGTAAATTAATGATTTTGATATTGATTTTGAAATCAGTAAATTTTTTTAAGATTAAATTTTTGCTTGTTTTGTAGGAAAGTGTTTTTTTTTTTCCATTATTGATGTGGCTTTTTTTTTTATTATTTTTTATTGATATGACATTACTGGATTTGCTGACGTGAATAATATATTATTAAATTAATGTCATGTCATCTCTGGCCATCAGAAAATAGTTGAATTTTGTTCAAGTGATCTAATTTGCAAAAATTTCAATATTCGTGACCTGAATTGCAAAAAAAAAAAAGTTCGTATTAGATATACAATTTTCGCAAAAATTGGTGATTTTTTTTTTTTTTGTAATTAACCCTATATTATATTTGCAAATATACTTGTATAATCCCTATTTGTGACAGGAAATATTACAGAATTTGTTATCTGACACGAATAATAGTGTTCGATTTAGCAAAAAGCATTGAGCATAGCAATGCCCAACTCGGCAAAAAATATCAAATTATTCAAACCAATTTACGAGCTGCGTACAACAAAGAAGCCGTTGGGATAATCTCAAAAGAGGAAAGTAGAGGCAACAGGCCAATTGCGACGAGTACTCTAGGCTAAAACCCTACAGGTGAAGCTCTCCACAATAGAGAAGAAAAGCCCTAATAAATCAAGGCAGAAACCCTGATAAATCAAGGCGAAAGACCTAGTGAACTCTAAGCAAAAGACCGGGAGGAAAATCTCTGTTGAGAGAATAAAAGCCCTAGTGAATCTAGGCAAAAGCCTGGTGAATCCAGGCGAAAAGACCTAGTGAACTCTAGGCAAGAGATCAAGTTTAGATACAAAGCAACAAAAGAGGAAAATAAAGAGCCAAGAAACTCATACTTTGTCAAATAAGCTACAAAGGGAAAAAGTTCCCTCTTCGTGGGGGGGAAGAGAAATAACTCATAAAATCAACTCTCAAGCTCTCCATAGAAGCTACTCAACTACATAACAGTTTGACAGAAAAATAAACAAGACAAAGTTCTCAAAAACTATGCAAGGCATGCAAACAAATAAAGCTATTTGAAGATAAGTCATTTCATTTTAGCAAGTAATATTGTAATTGTATAAAGTGTACAATCATTTAAATGTACTTGTAAAAGAAAATCCTATATTTTATAAAAGATTATAAATAAATAAAAAGTGAAAAGAAAAGAAAAGAAATCACTTAAGTCCTATTGAGATTAGCTTAAAAGATGAATGTCCAGGTGAAGAGCCAGATACGATGAGTAGTCCAGGCGAAAGTCCAATAGGCAAAAGACCTTGTTAAAATAAGGCACCAAAGACCTAGCGAACGTTAGGCATATTATTATCATAGAAGACCTTTAAGGAGGCATATATTTCTAAAGACCTCCTGGTGAGGTGGATTTCTAAAGTCCTCAAGAAGTCGAGGCGAATTTTTATCCAAGTCCTCATCTGGCGAGGCAGATATATGAAGACCTCCCGGAGAGGTGAATTTCTAAAGTCCTCAAGAAGTCGAGGCGAATTATTATATAAGTCCTCCATCAATGAGGTAGGTTTTCTTGAAGTCCTCTATTGATGAGGCTGGACTTCTAAAGTCCTCGAGAAGTCGAGGCACATTATATGAAGACCTCAAGAAGTTAAGGCAGATAAGTCCTCGAGAAGTCGAGGCGAATCATTATATGAAGACCTCCATAAGTCGAGCCAGATAAGTCCTCGAGAAGTCGAGGCAAATTATTATCTAAGTCCTCCATCAATTAGGCAGATTTTCGTGAAGTCCTCTATTGATGAGGCTAGATTTCTAAAAGTCCTCGAGAAGTCGAGGCACATGATAGAAGACCTCTATGTGAGGTGGATTTCTATAAGTCCTCGAGAGGTCGAGGTAAATTATTATATAAGTCCTCGTTCGGCGAGGCATATTATATGAAGACCTCCAAGTGAGGTGGATTTCTAAAGTCCTCGAGAAGTCAAGGCGAATTATTATATAAGTTCTTGAGAAGTTGAGGCAAATATATTAAGTCTTCCTGGCTAGTCGGATCTCTCAGTCATCGACAGTTGAGGCAGATTATTATCATATAAGTCATCATTCGGTAAGACATATTATATGAAGACCTCCAAAAGAGATGGATTTCTTTAAAGTCCTCGAAAGACGATGCAGGTAAGACCTCGAAAAGTCGAGAAAAATTATTATTTAAGACCTCTTGGCCAGTCGGACTAATCAGTACTCGACAGTCGAGGCAGATTATTATATAAGTCCTCATTCGGCGAGGCAGATTATATTAAGTCCTCATGGTGAGTTAGACTTTTCAGTCCTCAACAGTCGAGGCAGATCATTATATTAAGTCCTTCTGGTGAGTTGGATTTCTTAGTCCTCAATAGTTGAGACAGATTATTTTCTAAGTCCTCGAAAAGTCGAGGCAGATTTATTCTTGAAGACCTCCAGGTGAGGTAAATTTCTAAGTCCTCCGTGAGTGAGGCATGGATTTCTAAGACCTTGAGAGACAAGGCAATTATCATTATTACATAAGTCCTCAATTGAGGGGGTGAAGTGGATCTCTAAAAGTCCTCGAGAAGTCGAGGCAAATTATTATAAAATTCCTCTATCAGTGAGGCAGGTTTTCTGTAAGTCCTCCATAAGCGAGGCTGATTTTCTATAAGTCTTCAGTCAGAGAGGCAAGTTCTCAGATGAAGACCTCGATAAGTGAGGTGAACTTCTGAGTCCTCTGTGAGTGAGGCAGGGTTTATCCAAAGTCTTTTCAGAGAGACAAAATAGCCTCTTGAGACTAGCTTAAAAGACCAACGAGGCAACTCCTTACAGGAAAGGGAAAAGGCCAAACTAAGTGCAGACGAAAGTCCAAAAGGCACTAAAGACTTAGTTCGGCTAGGCAAAAGCCCTCTATTAATGAGGCAGATTATATAAGTCTTCGGTTGGCGAGGCATATTATTCAGAGTCCTCAGTTAGCGAGGAAGATCATTCTAAGACCTCGATTGAAGAGGTGGTTTTCTGAAGTCCTCGATCAGCGAGGCACATTAGCCGAAGTCCTCCTTGAGTGAGGCACATGATTTTCTAAGTCCTCGGTCAATGACGCAAATCAGAAGATTTCTTAAGTCCTCAATGAGTGAGGCAAGATCTATATAAAGCCATCTATTGACGGGGCATTAAATACCTCAATTAACGAGGTGGATTTCTAAAGTCCTCGGCCAGCGAGGCAGATTGTTTGAAGAGAATTTATAAAAACCTCGACAGATGGGGAAAAATATACAAGTCTTCAATCAACAAGACAAACTATCCGAAGACCTCTATCAGGTAGTGGGGGGCTTCGCCAATTATTTAAGCCCAGTCAACGAAGCTTATCAGGTGAAGACCTCTGATAGTGAAGCTCCAAAGCCTTAGGCGAAACGAAGGTCCGAAGCCTTCGGCGAAGTTTTAAAAGTCTTTGGCAGACGAACCAGCTTATCTGAAGATCTTTGTCAGCAAGTTGATGAAGCAGCTTATCTGTAGATAACCTTCAACGAAATGAAGCCCTAAGATCCTCGATCAGCGAGGCATATGATATTATCCTTACTTAAGCCTTCGACTGACAAAGCATTTCATCCAAAGACCTCCCTTCGATTGACGAAGCAGTTTATCCGGAGACCTCTCAGTTAGGCATGTTATTTACTAAGACCTTCCTCAAGAAGGCATATTATATGAAGAATGGGAGACTTGAAGACTTGAAGCTATATGGAATCTATAAGACCACATTATGATGTGGCAATCATACAGCTTGCATCTCTGTTCAAGACATCGAGCTGCCTTCATATTGAGCTCCTAAGCTCGCCTTATCATTGAGGCACACAACTGCCTTTAGACTGAGCTCCTAAGCTCGCCTTATCATTCAGGCACACAGCTGCCTTTAGATTGAGCTTCTAAGCTCGCCTTATCATTCAGGCACCCAGCTGCCTTCAGACCGAGCTCCTAAGCTCACCTTATCATTCAGGCACCCAGCTACCTTCAGACCGAGCTCCTAAGCTCGCCTTATCATTCAAGTACCCAACTGCCTTCAGACCGAGCTCCTAAGCTCGCCTTATCATTTAGGCACCCAGCTGCCTTCAGACCGAGCTCCTAAGCTCGCCTTATCATTTAGGCACACAGCTACCTTCAGACCGAGCTCCTAAGTTTGCCTTATCATTTAGGCACCCAGCTGCCTTCAGATCGAGCGTCACAGCTCGCATTATCACTCAGGCACCCAGTTGTCTCCAGATCGAGCTCTTCAGCTTGCCATCTCCATTCAGGCATCAGTTGTCATCATATCGAGCTCATGTGTTCGCCTACTCATTCAAGCATCTAGCAACCTTCATGTCAAAGCTCACCCGATGCAGTCAAATTGACAATTTCATCTACAATACAAATGAATCACAAGCAATGAACTACTCCCTTAGCCTTCTCTTTGATACACTCGATCAGACTAGGAAGTGGAGGGCTTGTGATGAGGATCAAAATTGACCTCAAATAGGCATAGGACACACATCCATAAGAGGTCTCTACCCTTCCCTATAAAAGGTAATAGAAAGATAAAGAGAAAGGATTCTGACTCATTTTTCTCTCTCTCCTCTCTAGACTCTCTTACTAACTTGGGCATCGGAAGCTCCCCCGAAGATCAACCTCCGAGAGCTATTGATCCTCTTTTTCTCTGTTCATAGGTCCTACCACCTAACCGGGCCCTCCATCAACAGTACCGGATAATTTTATGACTCATCATTTTGTTTATTAAATTCAGATATATTCAGAGAGATTATCACATTGGACTTATAGTATTTAGTTTTTTTTTTTTTGGCCAATGGACTTATAGTATTTAGTTTGATGATACTAAAATCAATCCGTCTTCTTTAATATTATGAGGCTGCAAATTCGAATCTCAATTATAATTATAAAAAATAAAAAAAAATAAAAAAATAAAAAAAAAGGAAAAGAAAAGAGAGAGAGGTAGTTTTGAGTGATTTATTGATGAGCCAATAGTATGATGTTAGCAAACAAAACCTTGACTTTATCTAAGTGAAGTCCCACATTTATAATTATCAAGTGATGACTTTAGTGATACGGCAACAAGGGACCTCAGATTGGGAAGATTCCATGAATGATGATTGATCAAAGATCATCATCCTACTACCCAGCACCATCACTATGTACACCCCAATGGAAACAACCAAAACCCTACACCTACATGGCTTCAGAAAAAAGTTCACTATATATATATATATCAATGACAATTAAAAATAAAAATATTAATGATTGTACATTTAAAAAAAAAATCAATGAATGATGCTCCCTATTTGTACCAATGCAAAAACATTATATATATCATTAATTAATTAATTTTATGATATCGATGAAAAAAAAAAGGATATAATTATTTTCACCTCTTTAATTATATTATAATTTTATACTTTTCAAGGAAATTTTAATTTAAAAGTGAAAATCGAAACTAAGTGTGGGAGATTGAATATTTAAATCAAGTTTGTTATTGTAATGTATATAATATTTCTTGAAAAGATGATGATAATTATAATTCTATGCTCCAATTAATGGCTTCCTGGCAGCTGCTGCATGCTTGCTGCTTTTATTATGTGGCCTTTAGAAAAATTCCCACCCTGAAACTTTCAATTTGATAGGGTCGGCTTCAAGCGTCAATCATAGTCCTATCTATCCTTATTTTGGAGTACTACACTAATCCTTATAGTTTTCACGTTCAGTTCACAAGGAAAAAGAAAAGAAATAATCTCCTAAATCTCATGATATTTTTAAAACTAGCAACTTTGTTACTGTTATGGATAATGTAATATGTACATAAGAAAATTATACATCAGTGTATATATATATATATATATATATGCTATGTATTAGACTCGCCTCAAAATAAAAAAAGCCTCCTTTTTTTAATTATTGAAAAATATTTAAAATTTATAACTTTTGTATATTTATTAGAAAAATACTGGGTATTTAATTGGAGTTTTTTTAAAAAATATATTTATGCATTATATATGCATAATTAATATATTAATAATTAATAAAAATTAAATATAACATAATACTAATTTATGTAATTATAAATTTGATTTCAAGTTTTTATCGCCGCTTATTAAATTTTCGTAGTTCCGCGCTTGTCCATTTTAACAGTGCAAATTCATTGTCCAAAAATGAATACTAAGAGTTTCAAATCAAATAATTGTTTTCTAATAAATGCATAAAGTTTAAAAGTTTAAAGTTTATATTTTTGTGTCTTTAACAAAATGAATAGTCTCGCTGCAACATGCAGATTTATATCTAGTTGTAACACTAAAATTCGAGATTTTCATTGAAATATAGGAAAAAAATTCTCAATATTAAAAAAATAAAAGTTTGAGATCTAAATGTAATAAAATAAAATATTAGAGGCTCAATATATAAATCATGTAAAATTTAGGGACTTCATAATAAGTTTTTCCTAAAATTATTGAATTTAAATCTTGAGTTGAATGAGAAGGAGTTTATAAATTAGAGAGTTACCTCTATATTGTATAGCTAAATTTAAATTCTAATTTATTAAAAAAAAATCAAATTTTTAGTATTTTAATTTTTAATTTTTTTTTATGTAAAATTGATATAAAAAATAATAAAAAAAAATTCAAGCGTGATATCCGCCAGTGAGAGAGTGAAATTTAAAGTGAGGAATCAGGACATTCCTCTAATATCAACCCCATCACTTGCTTTTCTTTTTTTCTTTTTTTTAACTTTTTAATTATAATTTTAGTTCCTTTTCTTATGATGTGGTCTAAAGTGTGAGGAGTGCCGGTGCTTATTACTATTGCCAATGACAATCAATAAAGATATGGTCCCTTCAAAAAACCAACTTTTATATTTATATATATAATAATTATTTATTATTATACATATACAATAAAAAATATTTTTTTTTACAATAAAAGTTTAATGGATGAAAATAGATTAGTCGATAGGGGATAACTCTCTCTTTTAACATCAATTTTACTAGAAATATTATATATATATCATGTCATATAATTTATATAACTGAAGACACAGATAGATGCTTGAGGACGAAAATGGTAATCGCCTCCTAATATTTTTGAAAAACTCTTAATTAGGAATGACAACAAAGCGAGTATAGAGCGGATTTTTCATTACTCGTACCTGCTCCGCCAATATTTATTTATACTCGTCCCGTGAGTAATAAAACGTGATGGGTATCCGCGAGTATATCGTTTTTTTTTTATTTCTTTTTTTTAAAATTATTTAATATTAATTTTTCATATATACAGATATTCATTTATATCTCTCTTCTATATATCTATACAATATAATTTATCTTTTACATAAAAAAAAACTATAAATTAAAAATGATACATTATATATATATATATATATATATATATATATATATATATATATATGTATTTGAAAAATAAAAAAATATGTATTATATATATAATCGGGACGGGTTATAGCATTACCCGTCCCACCCTGAATCTGATTCGAGTTTTAAATTTTAAATTTGTCTCGTCCCATTTAATAAACGGGATGGATAATACAGAGTAGGGTGAGTACCCAACGAAGCGGGTTAAATTATCATACCTACTCTTAATATAAGTTATATGTTATTGAAAAATTCTAACAATTATGATTATTCGTCTTCCCCAAAATTTAAAAAAAAAATTATATTGTCCCTTCAAAAAATACAAGAGGAGAAAGTTACAAACTTACAAATCTTTCTTACACAAGTAAGTTTAAATTTTGAAATTTTTTTGTTGTTCAAGATATTTGATTTTTATCTTTTTATTTTGGTGAATTAAAATATATACATAATATTCATATCTTCACTTAATATAATTATCATTAAAATTGAGATCAGCTTCAATTATTAGTATTTAGTGCTTATAATTTTAAAAAAATATATATATAGGGATAAAAAAAAAATAAACCAACCTTTTAAATAATTTAAAATTTTAATTTTTAAAATAAATAAAATAAATATATTATAAGATGCATATTCTTTTTTAAATTTACAAAATTCATATTATAATAGCAAAAAATACAAGAATACCTTGATGATAATAATATGCAAAAAATTTAGTGAATAATAATATCTTTTATGTAAAAAAGTTAATACTTGAACGATTATAATTTAATTCTGATATTATTGTTCTAGTTGAAAAATGCAAGCTATCAATATACTATTTTTTTTTTGTTGGTAATTACTATTTATATTTGATATATAAAAAATAATTTATGATTTGTTAAAATAGAAATATTTCGATTGAATTATTTATTTATTTATTATTTTATATAATTACATTTTTACCCTCAAAAATCAGATACTAGATTCGTCATTAACTGAACATTATATTAAAACAGAAAATTTTAACTATTAAACAATAATTATATTAAATATTATAAATATAACTTAAATTCAACATGATGAGAAACCGAATTATTGAATGAGATTTAATATCAAGAAGAATTGAATAACTTATTGTAGCTTGCCGCATTATTTCCTTGATACTCGTTAATAATTAAACTTTAAAGTTTGACTCTTTTACTTTCTACTTTGCACTATGGACCATCCATCAGCAAACGAGTCGGCTGCCGTTTCATGCAAATATTTTACTTACCAATTAATAATAATTAAATAAATATAGGCACCTCTCTCAATAAATAAATAAATAAACCTAAGCACTTACTCATTAATTATTTCTTAAGCAATTTTCATATTTTTATATTTTTAGATTGATATTTTTGTATTTGTTGATGTATGCTCTTATATGTATATAATATTTGTTTATTTTGAAATTAAGATGCACTTGCAAATATAATATGGTAATAATGTATCTCTTAATTCAACAATTGATTTGATATTTGAGTCTCAATGCTCAAAACGATGTAATTTAATGCAATTAAATAAAAATTATCATTAAATTCGTTCTATTAATTTTAGAATTAAAAATTAATGGTATAAGAATACATATTTATAATAATAAGCTGATAGTATTATTAAATGTCAAAATATATTAATAATATGTGAATAGTGCTGTCAAATATTTATAATAATATTAAAAAAATTATTATGAAATTTTATACTTCGAGTGATAATATATTGCTAATTTTATACATCGAGTGATAATATATTGCTAATTTTTATTAATATCAAATTTTTTATTTTTAATAACATGATTCACATATTATTAAAAAGAAATATTTCTAACATTGGTGGTTTACACAGTTTATTATTTTAGGCTAAAAACTCCCGTCAACTTCCTCTAAAAAAAACTCTCATAAAAAGAAAGAAAAATAATAAAAACAGTATATATAGTAATGAAATATTTTTAATCAACTCATTATATATTTGGGAAAATTGATGTAATCATTAACATAAATGTTTATATATAAGATTTGAAGTGTATACATAGGGATTTTTTTTTTTGGCAGAAGTGTAATAGGGATTGCATGCTGTGTGCCCTGTATATAATGATCAATTGGTAGTATTGTTTCTTTAGAAGTAATCATTAATGTCTGCTCCCAAAAAAAAAAAAAAAAAAAAAAAAAAAAAGGAGCTTAAGAATGACTGTACCTCATATATACTTCTATTGCTCAAACAAAAGATTGTCTGGGCCATGGGTATCAAGGGAAACTAATTGAGAAATTAAGCAAAGCGCAATGCAATTAATTGAGACTCATCATTTTTTTTCTTTTCTTTTCTTTTTTAACTGTTTTTGCAAATTGTGTTAACCAATATTAGCAGATTTTGGAAAATGGTTGAATTTAAGGAGGAAGGGAGCATATGCAAAATTAAAAGAAAATTTATTTACGATAAGTTGGTACAATAATAATGTCATACCCCGTCGATCATTCTTTTTTATTCGTCCTCGCTCAACTTCAAGCTACCTTTTTATCATCTCTAACAGACTTAATTCTATCATACTCGTTCTGCCGAGACACGACGGTCCCAGAAGATAAGTAAACTTAAGGCCACCGAATACCCTTATAACCCTTTTATACCCTGAATTCAAGCAAACTTATCTTAACCAATTGTATAACTGCATATACAAATCCAATAGTGAGCCAACTTTTAACCGTTAACAATTTGAACATAATAATTATAGTCTTTCCATTTTATTCATTAAAATCAACTTATTACATAATTCATTTACAAATCTAGGAAGCTTTCTAAGGCACATCATGTGAAATTATGACTTCAAAATAATTACAATTAAAACTTAAGAATTCCACTATGAACTTTTCTATTCTAGCCCTAATTTTGATACCTTCCTCATCATAAATAGTTAGAGCCTCTATTGTTGAGGATAAACAAAGAGTTATAACATTCACTTTTAACATCTTCGCTAACACCTGAAATCCACAGGTGATATAATGAGCCGTCAACTCAGTAAAATTATAGAAATACCTACTACATAGAAGTTTCATGAAAGATTAATAGTTATTTAACAAGTATACTTCAGAGCGAACAATAATCAATATGTCGAAGAGAAAATAATATCATGTGAATTGTAGGGATTCAATACAGTAAGAATAAGAGATTTTCGTAGTTGTCGAAGGCAATAAACATCAAGGACTTCATATAAACAATCTGACAGAAATATACATTTGTAAACTCGAATTTATCATAACCACATTACCGCAAGCCTCACATCATTAACTATCAGAGATCTAATGCTGGGATGAACCACAATCCCATAAGTCTCAGCATTCAATAGTATCATGATACCATCATGGTATAAACATAACTATCGATGGCACTCATGAGTGAACCCAGGTGCTCTTCATTACTATCAAGGGCTACTACATTACCCTAGAAACACCTTTGCATGTCTGCAAGGATACATCTGACTTCGTTTATAGATCCCGTCAGTCAAGTCACCTGTGCACATGATCTTATGACTTCCCTCATTAGTTGGGCATTCTGTCAGTAAAGAGATCAATGAAATAATGATAATGTTAAGAAAGACTTTTCATTTCAAACATAAGGATAGCTCAAATGGCCTCGTTAATTTACAATGGTATTGGCTTCAGCCCGAGTGGTCTCGTTATATAGAAATCATAAGATATTTCAAAGAAATTACAATGAGTTACCCACTTATGGTGATGGTAACAATACTAATGAAAGTAATAATGGCTAGGTTAGCAAATGAATGAAATTCAATGAAAACACATAAGAAAGTTTCATTGTATATTCATGCATTCCATAATTTTACATTTCTTAACTTTACCTCAAAAAATTTTCACCCTTCAGCCAAGATGCTAGCTTGACAAAAGAATCTCCATCAACTAATCAACTAGGATCCATCTTAATAACTCCATGATATTTCCTTGGCTCAGCATCCATTGTCCTTGGGCTCACTGAATCCATAAGCCTACCATCTAGATCCACCACTACTAGAAATAAGTAAATTAGCGACAGATTATTAGTGATGGAATTTTTCGGTCGCTAATAGCGACGGATACATGGACTGAAATGGTAAAATAATTAGCGAAAGAATTGCGACAGAATTTAGCGACGAATTATTTAGTCGCTAAATTCTGAGCCAGGTAATGGTGCCATTATTAGCGATGGAAATATTCCATCGCTATTTTTGAGAAGAGGAACGAAATGCATCATTTTCATTTAAAATGGATTAGCGACGGATTATTCCGTTGCTAATTTTTCAGAATATATAAAGCAATGTTCCCTTCTCCTTCCCCTAACTATCTGCGATAAAAACCCTTAATTACATAAACTCTCACCGCCACCCCTTTCTGCCGTGCCCAGCCCAGCCTAGCTCTCGCCGCCAATCCTCTCTCTCTCGCCCTCTCCATTTCAGCAACACCGAAGCAAGAATGAGCATTTTAAGGTAAATTTCTTTTCCTTTTCCTTTTCCTTTTTTCTTTTTTCTTCAATAAGTTTGTGTTTTTTCAATTTGTTTTTTTTTATGTGAATTTCGTGATGATATTGGTTTAGATTTAACAATGGTTTAATTTTTTTTTTTTTGTCAATTTATGTGTATGTTCTATAATTTTTTTTTTAATTTGAGATTATGATATTGGATAATTTTCGAATTAAATAATTTTTAATTTTTTTTTTCATTTATGTTCATATGAAAAAGAAAAAATATGAGATGATAAAATAATTTTTTTTTATTTTTTTTTTCATTTCTATTAATATAAAAAAAATAAAATAATTTTTTTTATTTTTTTCATTTATGTTAATGTAAAAAAAATAAAATAATTTTTTTAAACTTATTTTCATTTACAGAAATGAAAAAAAAAATTAAAAAAATTTATTTTATTTTATTTTTTCATTTATGTTAATGAAAAAAAAAATTAATTTTTTTTTCATTTATGTTAATGTAAAGAAAATAAAATATATTTTTTTATTTTTTTCATTTTTGTTTATATCGAAAAAATAATATAATTTTTTTTTATTTCATTTGTGTTTATATGAAAAAAAAAATGTTATTTTTTTCATTCTTGTTTATGTGAAAAAAATAAAATAAATTTTTTACTTTTTCTTTTTTCATTTTTGTTTATATGAAAAAAATAATATAATTTTATAATTTTTTTTAGTTCAGTTATGTGTTTTTCAATTATATATTTTTTTGGTCATTTATTTGATATGTGTTTTTTAATTTTTTTTTTTTTAGTTCTGTTTTCTGTCATTGTGGAACGAGGAGCATTTCGATTAGGTCTGTCACTTATTTGCTAAATTTGTTACCTTTTCAATTTTGCTAAGTTTGCTAATTTTTTTAAAAAGAAAAAGAAATTTAGATCAAATGTAGTATATATAGTATAGTATAGCATAGAGGTACAAAAATTTAGATTAAAATTCTTTAATTGTTATTTAATGTATTATTATGTTTGCATTGTAATGTGAATTGTCGGGCAAAAATTTGAAATTTGATGGCCCGTATCGATTTATATGGTAAAAGTGTATTTTCTGCAGGAATATGAACTCATTTTACGGGGAGTTTAGGTCCAGTTTTAGGGGAGATGCTGTCGAAATTTTGGTAGTATTAGATTATATATAATCGAAATATAAATTACTAAACTAATAAACAATCGAACTTTAATGTTTAAAGTCAAAAAATAATCAAATCTTTGAATCGAATATTATAATATACATATAATCAATATTAATGTAGAATTACTAAATAATATAAATAATTGAAATTTTATAGCAGAGCTAAAGTTAAAAAAATAAATTTCCTATAACTTTGAATCATATTGAATAACAAATTACAAAATCATAACTATACTCGAACTCTAAATCCACACTACAAAAGGTAGTGTATTTTTGCCGTAGAAACTCGTTCAGTGTTTTTCTCGCCAGATAGCGAGAATTCATTGAATTGTCCTAAGTGGACTGTTCGGAAATGCAAGTCTTGGATCCGAAACAAATGCAAAATAGTAGATGTAATTCATGCTTTTAATTAAATTTCGTACAATTTCCTTCTCATTGTTCTCCGTTTACATATTGTAATATGTGCTGCTCACCTATTGGTTATTTGTATGAGTCGGCATATATTTCAATTTTGTATTATTCGGAGAACTGGGGGGAAATGCTGCCGAAATTTCTATAAAAGCATATTACTACTTTATTTGTTGACCCATTAATAAAAGACATTGTATTTTTTAATGAGTAGGTTTCTACCTTGAAATTTGAACTTCAGAGCTATAAGGAGTTGATAATAATATATTTAATTATATAGATATAAAAAATTATTCAAACATTAGTAAATGAGTTGTATATTTTAAACCAACGGGATGAGATCGGATCGTCAATGAATGGACAAAAGGGTTGTACAAGGTTATTTAAATCCTGAGTTCATTGACGATGTGGGAGAATTCATTGAAATTGCCTGTAGTCACCCTGAATTGATGGATGGAGATATAATTAGATGTCCTTGTAAGAAACGGATATGTCAGAACCGAAGGTTTGAAGAACAACAAATTATGAAATTGCATCTGTATAAATTTGGATTCATGTCGGATTATTATGAATGGACGTTACATGAGGAACAACCCCAGCCAATTAGCAGCTTGGAGGAAAATGCATATAGTCATCCAACATTTGACTATGCTGAACCATTAAATCCATACCAGTCAATGGTATTTGATGTTGTTGGTCCTCAGTTTAATCCTACTGCGATGGAGGAAATGTCGAATTCAAAGGCATAACGGTTTTATGATATACTGAAGGCTGCAGATGAGGACTTGTATCTTGGTTGTGAGAATCATTCGCAGTTATCATTAGTTGCTCAGTTGATGCATATGAAGTCTGAGTACAATATGTCGGAAGCAAATTTTGATGAAGTGGTCTGACTTATGAAGGAGATTACACATGAAGGTAGTTTGGTGCCAGATAATTTCTATCAAACGAAGAAGCTTTTGAACGTTATGGGTTTACCGATTGAGAAGATCCACTGCTGTAATAATGGATGCATGATTTACTGGAGAGAAGAGGGTGATTTGACCAGTTGTAAGTTCTGTGGACATCCACGGTACCGGAGGCAACGTAGAGGGAGCAAAATAGTTACCCCTTACAAGAAGATGTATTATTTTTCGTTGACTCCTCGACTTCAGAGGTTATATGCATCGAACGCAACAACTAATGAAATGTAGTGGCATGTTGAGCATCAAATTGAACAGGGTGTGATGTGTCATCCGTCAGATTCTCCTTCTTGGGTTCACTTTAATGACATGCATCCTGATTTTGTAGTTGAAAGTAGGAATGTGAGGTTAGGCCTCTCTACAGATGGGTTTCAACCATTTGGTCAATCAGGGTAGCATTATTCGTCATGACCAGTAATTGTAACTCCGTACAATCTGCCACCATGGTTATGCATAAAAGATTCGTACATGTTCTTAACAGTGTTAGTACCTAGTCCTAAGAATCCAAAGGACAAGCTAGATGTTTATCTACAGCCACTAATAGCAGAATTGAATCAATTATGGGATGAAGGTGTCACCACTTATGATATCTCGGCAAAACAAAACTTCCAGATGCGTGCTGCTCTGATGTGGACAATTAGTGATTTTTCGGCATATGCAATGTTATCGGTTTGGAGTACCGCCAGAAGTTTAGCTTTCTTATATTGCATGGATATGACTGAAACTTTCACACTTAAAGAGAGTCGTAAACAGTCATGGTTTGACAATCATCGAAAGTTTTTGCCTCATGATCATCAATTTCGCAGAAATAGAACTGCATTTAGAAAGAATAGGATAGTTACTGCAGAAGCTCCCCCAATACGGACCGATGTTGACATTTTAGAACAGATAGAGTCTTTAGGGCTAAAAAATATTACCGAGTTAGGTGCAAATGAAACTAACGGTCCGATATGCAAGACCTGCGGATGGAGAAAAAGGAGCATATTCTGGAATTTGCCTTATTGGAAAATCAATCTAATAAGGCATAACTTAGATGTTATGCATATTGAAAAAAATGTGTTTGATAACATATTCAACACAGTGATGGAAGTGGTTGGGAAAATAAAAGATACAGTGAAATTAAGACGGGAGTTAAATGAATATTGCAAGCGTCCTAATTTAGGAAAAGATCCAGTAACGGGGAGATATCCAAAAGTTTGTTACAACTTGGATAAACCGTCAAAAGTAGTTTTGTGCGAGTGGTTGAAGAATCTCAGATTTCCTGATGGTTATGTGTCAAACATGGGAAGATGCGTCGTCATGAAAAAACTGAAGATGTTTGGTATGAAAAGTCATGAATGTCATGTCTTCATGCAAAGATTAATCCCCATTGCTTTTCGTGAATTATTACCAGCAAATGTTATGTTTGGAAAGTATTAACTAAATTGAGTCTTTTCTTCAAAGATCTGACATCAACGGTTTTAACGAATGAGGATATGGCCCGACTTGAGGAAGAGATACCTATTATAATTTGTAAGCTTGAACGAATATTTCCTCCAAGCTTCTTTGACTCAATGGAACATCTGCCGGTACACCTGCCTTATGAAGCTAGGATTGCAGGTCTAGTGCAGTATCGTTGGATGTATCCTTTTGAGAGGTACCTTTGCTGGGTGAAAAATAAAGTCGAGAACAAAGCAAAGGTGGAAGGTTCAATATGTAATGCTTATTTAGTTGAGGAAGCATCGCTGTTCTGTTCCCATTATTTTGAGGATCATGTACGAACAAGGCATCACAGATCCTCACGGAATGATGAAGGTATCAGTGATCAAAATGTTGTTTATGAAGGGAATCTATCAATATTCATCCACCCTGGCAGACCATTTGGGAAGGGAAAATCACGGTTTTTAAATCAATAGGAATATGATGCTGCCAGAGCCTATATTTTGTTGAATTGAAATGAAGTGCAACCTTTCATAACGTAAGGCTCATAAAAAATCCATCAATAAATTCTTCAACTTGTTTCCAAGATACTTGAATAAAATTAATGTTTTTGTGTGAATCCAATTTATGTAGGTTTTATATTGAACAGTTGCGAATGTTCGTTCCAAACATCTCAAGGATGGACATTGATGCAAAACTTGAAATTGAGTTTCCACATTGGTTCCACAATTATGTAAGATCCTTGAAATGATGTTGAGATTTGTTAAATTATACTTATTACACTCATATAATTAATTGCTTTCACATAGGCAATGAACCCCGTGAACAACGTTCACAATCAATTCTTGCAAGACTTATCAAAAGGTCCGTTGCCTGAAATCAAATCGTACAATGGATATTTCGCAAATGGCTTTAAATTTTATACTGAAAGTCACAGGTCTGGAAAAGCAACAATGAATAGCAGCGTATGCATAAAGGGATCAAACTACAGTGAATATGAAAGCGATTATTATGGGAGGTTGATTGAAGTTGTGGAGCTTGAGTATCCTGCTTGGCCTATAAAAAGAATGGTTTTGTTCATGTATGAATGGTTTGATCCTACGCCCAATTTGGGTACAAAAGTCCATCTAGACTACAAATTGGTTGAGGTCAATCAAAGACGAAGGTTCAATAAGTATGAGCCATTTGTTCTCGCAGTCCAGGCGAGTCAAGTGTATTACTGTCAGAGCTAGGAGTGTCAAAACGTGTTAGTGGGTCGGTTCGTGTCGGGTTGATATACTCAGGTGACACGATTAGGATCAACACGAACATGACCCATTTATTAATCGTGTCACCCTAACACGACACGAAAATTAAACGGGTTACACGAATAAGACAGTGTAACCCATTTATTTAATTGGGTCATATATGGGTCATGAACCCGACACAACCCATTTAACCTATATAATATTTATAACTTGAAAAATGTAATATATTTATTACAAAAATTAACTGTAATATTGTCCATAAATCAAATTATGATTAAAATTGTAAATTCATTAAAAATTTCATATTTCATATATTTTTCAAACATTCAAGCAAGTATTATCAAATAAACTTAAATAAAATTTTGTTTATTTTTGATTTTTTTGTCATTTTATTTTTTTTATTAATTTTATTTGTCTCTTCCAATGCAATATAAATGATTATTTTAACCTTTAATATTATTAAAAAATATATAGGTTATAAATGGGTTGGGTCGAATTGACACTACCCAACACGACACATGAAATTAAACGAGTTATAACGAGTTAACGTATCAACCAGTTACACGACTCGTTTAAGCAGTGTCATAAACGGGTCAACCCGTTTACTGACACGGACCTGCTAAACCTCAACCCTAACACGAAATTTTTTTGTATTTGGCGAATCGTGTTAGCGTGTCATAACCCTTTTTGACACCCCTAGTCAGAGCCCCAGTCTCAGACGTGACAGATCTGATTGGCTTGTTGTTTGCAAAATAAAAGCATGAGTTGAATATAACATGCCTGATGCAACATCATCTGATTCCACTGTTCGTACAACACCCGCATTTCAAAAAGATGACATTGAGGATCATTATATAGTAGTGGAAGATGATGGTGAATTTGAGAATTTAATAGATCCTAATGGTGGCTACATCGAACTGTTAGATGAAGATGACCATGAAGAAGAGGAAGAAGAAGAAATATAATTAGAAGATTTTACAGATGACAATGATGAGGATGAGTTGGAGCTAGATGATACTAATAGTGAATAGTTGCAATTATGTAAATAAATTTTCTCATTTGTGTTGTAACATAACTATTATGATAATTTTCAGTTTCGACTATTATTCAAAAGATTTTAATGTTGCATTAATTGTATGTGTTCCCATTACTTTATGGTTATGCTTAAACATTTCATAGATGGCTAGAGGACCAACAGAGGAGACTGTAGGTGGTCGTGGTGGAGACAGACCACCGGCAACACCTAGGAGGCCTTCCCGCCAACGAGCTCCTCTTGTTGTTATGTCACCACCACCACCTATTATACCAGCAGTAGCGGCACCTTCTACGTCTGCATCAGCCGCTAGTACCCTACTACCACCTATTTAACCAGCGGCAGCGGCACCTTTTACATTTGTATCTGCTGCTAGTACCCCACCACCACCCATTCTACCAGCACCACGTTCTACATCGACCTCTCCAGCTGCTACCCCACCACCACCCATGGCACTATCGTTACCTTCTTTATCGGCATCTCTAGTTGCTACCCCACAACCACCTATGGCACTAGCATCGGGGTACATCTGTTGAGAGTCTGGCTACTTCTTCATCGCCCTACACTGGACCACCTCCACCACAACCAATCAGAGACCCCCTTAGAGGTTATGGTCCATGGCGCCTTCATTACGATGTAGCGAGGTATGTTTTCTAAACTTTGGTATTTGTTAATCGTCAATGGATTTTAGTTTTGTTTTCTGACTTTTAGTATGAGTTTTCTTATTATCTTAATTGCAGCTGCCGTTTTCTTTAGTCCAGCCAGGCTTCGAGGACCATGTCGAAGACTTTTGCACAGAGATTCATCGAGCAGGGATATGATTGGGCGAGCGTACCTACTGATGTCATCGTTTACTATTGGGACGAGTTCAGGATATATGTTATTAACTGCGATTATTGTCGTGTTTATTGAACATATATATATTAGTTTGTTATGATGTGTTTGTGAGTAATGTGTCAATATATATCAATATATGTGCTTTGTTTTGTATTGGCCTGTTATTTCTATGCAGTGTGTTTTGGTGACCTCAATTATGGGGTCTGGTTGTTTATTTTATAGATGAAACTCTGCCGGATTTTCATTAACAATTTAACTCCACATAGTTTTTCCTTTCTTTTATTAAACATACAGAAAGCCTGGAGATGGGATGATGAGGTTGCAGTTGCGGTATATCAGAGATGGTACACCCAGGCTAGCATCCGATATACTGAAAGATTGTCCAAGTAGAGGAGGAAGGGTCGGAGACCAGATAAGGTACCTGAGGAGGTCTGGACTAGATGGATGGCGCATTAGTCCACACAGGATTTCCAGAAGAAGAGCGCTGCTGCATTTGCGAATCGGAGCAATGAGACTGCGGGTGAGGGATCCGGTTCGTCAGTCCACACCAGAGGGTCAATTTCCTTCCTAGAGCGAGAAGCTTGCCTGGTAAACCAACTGATAATTATACATTTTTCGGGTAACATTATATATATATAAGTATTTTGCAAAAACTGTTACAAATAATTGCTATATATATGTTGTATTCCAGGAGAGGGAGTTAGGCAGAGTGCCAGACTTTGTTGAGCTGTTTGAGGCCATTCACACCAGGAGAACATCTGATGGCTCTTGATAGTTCGTAAACAGGAGGTCTCAGGACGTTACTGTAAGAAGCAAACTAACACTAAACTATATATGTTTTGCAACATGAACAAAAATAATGTGGGTTCTAACATGTATTGTTTCATAATTATAGGATCACTATCAGGTGCTTTTAGAGTCTGCTTCTCAGCCACCTGAGGGATCTACAGCTCATGCAGAGTCTGACACCACTCAGCTATTCCTCCAGGCTGCAGGCAGAGAGAAGAAGAGGAGGGTGTATGGCATGGGTGCTAAGGCACCCACTTTTTTTAGCCATGAATCGTCCTGCAGCTCCACTACGAGGTCCCATGCTACAAGGATACTTGATCCGGTGGAGACACAACTTCAGCAGATGGAGAATCGGATGGAGTCCATGCTGTCTAAGTATCAGCAAACACAGTTGCAGTCTGACTTACGGGTCTGAGATATCATCAGAGAGGTGCTATGATGCTGGAGCAGAAGAAGATGTGCTAAGTGGACTGAGATACTCAGATGGAGCAGTAACATCAGCAGGACCCGCAGCAGCAGGACCCCCCCAGGACCTCATCCAATAACATTAATATTTGTATTGTTTTCTGAGACATTTACAGTAAAAAACATGACTAATATTTGTTATATTGGATTTCATATTTTATTTATTACATTTTTTATTTATTCAGTCTATTTTTCTATAAAAAATGATTTTTATTTAAATATTTATATATATCAATTCAAAATGCAAAGAAAAATTTACGAAACGGATTTGTTTTGAAATTTAGCGACGGATATAATCCATCGCTAAATATTCAGCGACGGACAATCCGTCGTAAATTTCGTCGCTAAATTCAGCGACGAATATGTAAATGATAGATTTATTCTGTAATTTCGTTGCTAAATAATTTTAGCGATGAATTTTTATCATTATAAAGAATAAAATTCTTGTAGTGCACTTAGAGCTTTTCTAGAAAAACTAGAAGAATCATTTACCATTTAGATCTTGGGTTTAATCTGTCGATTGGTTATCCTCTTTTGAAGAAAATGCTGGATGAAAGAGTTTTGAGTTTAGATCTGAATTCTGCTTGATTTCAGAGAAAAATCCAGTACTTAAGCTTTTAAAAAGAGAATGTAACCATTCAAAATAAAAATTGAACAGTTTTAAGGTCTTATATAGAAAAAGAAGTAATAATGACTTATGTTATGAAATGACATAAAGCTGGTCAACAATCATTTATGGAAAAGACAAGTTACATCGGTAAGAAACTTTTTATTGGAAAGATAACTTTTTTGGAAAAGAAAACTCTTATTAATTATCTAGAGAAACTGTCAACGGTATATGACTTTCCACCCTAACCACATATTATCTAATACAATATAAAATATCTAACTCTATTATCACTTTACACTATACAAGCTCGAACCCACTAGTTTGCCTCGTAAACATACACTGGTATTGAAGCCCTATCATCGAGTCCTCGTTCTACTCAACTTAGCCTTACCCAATTTCCTTCATAAATCTATGAACATCCTCAGCCTCACCTTCATTGAATTCTCACATTCACTCTGCTCATCTCGCTGATCTGAACCCATCTGTTCGTTCACTAATATCTAATCTTGTGCTCATCTTCTTCCACATTGAATCCATCTATCTTATTAAACTTCTCTATCAACTAACTTGTACATATTTCTCTTCATGTCATGTTTTTCATCATTTCTATCATATTCAATTCTATCTCACATCACTTCCTTTAATAATACTTTTATTTCCTATTCTCACTGAATTCCCACTTTTATCACCAACCTTATTCTTGACCATCAAGACTCAAATTTCTGCTTTGTCACTAATCTCCGTCCTCAATATCGGTCATTCGCTTAGATAGGAATTCTTTCATCCTCATTTCTCTTCTCTTCTTAACTTAGATCACAGCCTAACGAGACTTCCTAACCATCCCTTCATCCTAGTATTTCTTCTCACTCTTCCTTAGGTGTTCATTATAAATAACTAATATCTAGGGTGTCATAAATAAATGATTAGAAATATTCTCAATGAGTAAGAATTTGATTAAATTTAAATACATTAAGCATATACACCCTATTCAATATGAAAATAATATTTTCGAAAATAATAATAATAATAATATGTAAAAGTAAAAAAGAAAAAAAAAAAAATATATATATATATATATATATATATATATATATATATATATATATATATATATTTGTAATAACTTAAATATCAATTTGAAATTGATTTGTACAAACAAATAATTACTCCAAAGAGTAGTTGAGAATTTTTCGAGTTTGATTAAACTTTGCTACAGTACCAATGATATAAATCATAAGAGAAAGTACTGTTACATCCTAATATAAAATGGTCGCCCTAGGCGAGCCCCAAGCAATTCTTATCCGACTATAAACTACAATCAATCTCCATATATAATGCTGAATGAATAAAATCGTCTCCTAGAAAGATTCGGCACCTTAGGCACATCACTATAAATAGAGCCATTTTCTCCATTAAACAGGTAAGACAATTCTAAATACTTCTCAGTGGTTAAAAGCTTATTAATTTCCATCTTTTCTAACTTAAGCATTGGAGTGGTCCCCTAAGCATATTGCTTGGACCCTCTAACCTATTGTCTTGTAGGAACAGGAGATCGTCTATACGTGTGCCAAAGATCAGAGTTATTTTTTAGCATATCAATTGGTGCGGTGAGCATGGAATACCACTTTAAAAATTCAATTTAGATTTTTCAACAAACATTCATAGATCCGGAAAACGGTGACGAGGGCCTCGGCTTCAACTTATTTCCTAACCTTCCTAATAATGAAGAAAATCCTTAGGCTAACCTTTAGGGTGGACCTGCCTTACCCAACCTAAATGATCCCATAAACTTAAATGACCTGATCACAGCACAAGCCACCATGCAAAGTCTATTAATTGCCTTCACTAACTTTACTGTTTAGTTAAAATAACTAAGACAAGCAATTACTCAGTAGTCTGAAACAGCAGCACCAGCAGCCGATCCACTTGATCCTTTGAATGGAGATAGTCAGACAAACTAAGGAAACAAAGGTACCGAACCTTGGTCTGATGGAGAACGGGAAGAAGACCCAGAAAGGCTAGAAAGGAAAGTTCGGGAAGTCATGACAAAAATAAGGGTCAGAGTTAACGAGGTGGATTTTGATCTACGAATAGATTCGCCCCTTTGTGATAGCATTATTAGATCAAATTATCCCCCAAAGTTCAGAATCCCTACCTATATGGAGTCTTATGAGGGAACTACCTGCCCTAAAAGCCATATCCATAAATTTCGAACCATGATCAATGCTCAAACTCACCTAGATCATGTTCTGTGTAAACTTTTCCCTACTACATTAAAGGGTCTGGCTCAAGACTGGTATCAAACCTTACCCCCAAAGTTAGTCACGTCCTTTGCCTAACTTTCCACCCTCTTCCAAGCACGATTCATTGCCTCCATTACCCCTAAAAAGATATCAACCGATCTACTTACTATTATCCAAAGAGAGGGGGAAAGTCTGAGTAAATATTTAGAATGCTTCAATAGGGAGGCGATCCAAATTGAAGATCTGAATCAAGATATCGCCTACACAACAATGCTTCGCGGAACTTCAAATCATGATTTGAGAAAAGAGCTGTTGTCTAATCCCCCTCAAACTATTTCAGCCCTAATGGTGATTGCCTAAACACATATTCGAATCGATGAAGGTATGAAAGATTTTGATCAAAGACAGAAAAAGGAAAGAACCGCATCTAGAGGTCAAGGAAATCAACAGGGTGATCGTCAATACCGACCTAGCAGAAACAATGAAGAAGGAAGTAAGAGAGGGGATAGAATAAAAGGATCGGTAGGAAGTAACAAGCGGTTCACCCCACTAAATGTGAACATATCGCGTGTGTTAATGTGGATCAAAGACAATGGCGAAAAGGTGCAATGGCCTAGAAAAATGAACAGTTCCTCAACAGGAAGGAGGAACAATAATAAATATTGTGATTTTCACAATGACAAAGTCCATGACATAGATGAATGCTAGCACCTCAAAGAAGAAATCAAAAAATTAATTAAAAAAGGTGTGACTGGTGTAAGGCGATTCGTTCGCTGAGATAGAGAAAAGGAACAAAGGGAGAGATATTGTGAGAGAATAGAACAGAAAAGGCATAGAAAGGAAGTAGCTGGAGAAATTAATATGATACTGGGAGGAAATACAGGGGGTGATAGCTCCACTAAAAGAAAGCTTGCTATGAGGGACATCTATTCAGTTAATGCACAAAAATTGCCCAATAAGATGTTCGGCCTAGTAACTTTTTCTGATGAAGATAAGGGGAAGGTGATCTCCCCCCATAACGATGCCCTGGTCATCTCATGAAGGCTAAATAACTTCCTAGTTAGAAGAATGTTAGTCGATGATGGGAGTGTAGTCAATATGATCACTCTATCTGTGTTTAAAACAATGGGGCTAAATGAAAAAGACCTAAAGCCCGTGGCCACCCCTCTTGTGGGCCTAGGGGGAAAAACTGTCCTAATGGAAGGATCGGTGATGATAGATGTATAACTAGGCGATGAGGATATCACAAGGGAAATACAGGCAAAATTCATGGTAGTAGACATCCCATTCGCCTACAATGCAATCATTGGGAGACCAATCCTTTTTAACACATGTGTAGTAACATGCATGAGGTACCTCATGATAAAGATCCCAACCTCCAGAGGAATAGCAATTATCAGAGGTTGCCAAGAGACAGTCAGGCGAACCTATTTCAATGCCTTAAAAGGGGTCTTCCCAGCACTCCAGGCCAAACTGATAGACATCTCGGAAAGAAAAGATAAGGTGGAGCCTGAAGGCCGACTTGAAAAAATAGAGATCGGTACCGAAAAGATCATACAAATCGGATCTACACTAAAGAAAGAAACAAGCTCCGAAATTAAAAGAACATTATAAGAAAATCTGAAAGTCTTCGCCTAGGAAACTAAAGAACTAACAGGAGTAAGTAAAAAGGTAATCACCCATAAGCTCAGTATAGATCCTTCTGTCAAACCTGTAGTGCAGAAAAAGAGAAAGCACTCACCCGAGAAATAGATCGCTATCGCCAAAGAAATCTAAAAACTGTTGGAAGCAGGGGTTATCCGGGAAGTGCATTACTCGGAATGGTTAGCAAATGTTGTGATGGTTAAGAAACCAAACGGCTCATACCGAATGTGTGTAGATTTTACAGATCTAAATAAAGCCTGCCCCAAGGATAATTACCCTTTGCCGAGCATCGATCAACTAGTGGACTTAACAGCCGGACATAAGTTATACTCTTTTCTTGATGCAAAAACAGGGTATCATTAGATTCAGATGCACAGACCGGATGAAGACAAGACATCTTTTATAACAGATCAGGGGATATTCTTCTATAAGATGATGCCATTCTGGTTAAAAAATGCTGGGGCGACCTATCAGAGGCTAGTCAATCACATGTTCAAAGACCAAATCGGCAATAGCATAGAAGTCTATATAGATGATATGATTATCAAAAGTAAGAAAGCTGAAGATCACCCCAAAGATATAGAGATGGTTCTGAAAATTCTGAAGTCCTACAACCTAAAATTGAACCTCGAAAAGTGCATTTTCGGAGTTCCAGCGGGGAAGTTCTTGGGATATATGGTCTCCCAAAGAGGAGTCGAGGCGAATCCTGACAAAATTGAAGCAATCCTCAAAATGAATCCTCCCAGCAATAAAAAAGAAGTTCAAAGGCTGAATGAGCAAATAACGGCACTTAAACGATTCATCTCATCTTCATCCAAAAGATGCCAGCCATTTTCAAAGCACTAAAACACCTGAAGGACTTCTAGTGGACAAAAGAATGTCAAAAATCCTTTGAAGAACGAAAAAAATTCCTAACTAGCCCCTCTTATTAAGTCACCCTGTACCTAAAGAAGAGCTCTATTTATACCTATCCACAACTATAAAAACTATAACAGCAGTATCAGTAAGGGAAGAATTGGGAGAACAGTACCCGGTCTACTATGTCAATCGAATACTCCAAGATGCCGAACTAAGATACCCGACCTTGGAAAAGCACGCCCTAGCATTGCTTATGGACACTCAAAAATTAAGGCACTACTGTGAAGTCCATCAGGTAATAGTTCGAACTGACTTACCCCTAAGAAAGATCCTACAAAAACCAGAGACTTCAGGGAAAATTTCAAAATGGGCTGTCAGGATCAAAAGTCTAAGAATAATGTATGAACCAAGACGGGCGATGAAGGGACCAACACTTGCAGATTTTATGGCCGAACTGACTCCAACTGTAAAAGAACCACAAGAAATAGAAAAAGAATAATGGGAGATGTTTATGGATGGTGCAGTGGGAACAGAAGGATCGGGGATAGGGATCGTGATTAAAGGACCCTACAAATTGATAATTAAACATACTGTAAAATTAAATTTTTTGATCTCTAATAATGCAGAAGAATATGAAGCTGTATTAACAGGACTCTTCTTAGCTCAAAAAATTCGAATGGAAAAATTAGTAATATACAGTGACTCACAACTAGTGGTCAACCAGATGAACAACAATTATGTAGTTAAGGAAGAGAGCCTAAAGAAATATTTAGAACTAGCTCAGCTAGCCTTAAAAGAAGGAGAACAGTTGGCAGGAAGTTGGATTAGATCAAAAAATTGCAGTGCAGATGAAATTGCCAAGTCAACAGCAACAGGGAAAACGGAAAGTTTAAAGAGGATCCCTATAGAAATCCAAAATTCCCCCATAACAGAGATGCCATTCATAATGCTAGTAGAATGGAAAGGAAGTTGGATGGAACCCCTTGTTCGGTACTTGGTAGAAGGATCTCTTCCCGAGAAAAGATCGGAAGCAAAAAGGGTAATAAATAAAGCAAAAAGATATAGCTGGTATGAAGGGAATCTGTATCAGCGATCTAAAACTCACCCTTGGCTAAGATGTATTCGCCTAGAGGACAGAGATTATGTGCTAAGAGAAATTCATGAAGGGATCCGTGGGGCTCATGAAGCAAACTCCAGCCTCATCAGAAAGACCTTATTACAAGGATACTACTAGCCTACATTGAAGAAAGATGCAGCAGAAAAGGTTTGCCGATGTATTCAGTTTCAGAAACATGCACTCGTCCCAAGGCTACCTTCAAGAGAACTTGCCCCTATCGGATGCGCCTAGCCTTTCTAACAATGGGGGATCGACATTTTAAGACCTTTCCCTACTGCAATAACACAATACAAGTTTTTGGTAGTAGCCATTGATCACTTCACAAAATAGATCGAAGCCAAACCCTTGGCAAAGATCACCCAGCAAAATATAACTGATTTCTTCTGGAAGTTAGTTGTCTATAGGTTCGGCACACCAGAAATCATAATCTCATATAATGGCAAATAATTCAACTATGCACCATTTAGATCATTCTGTAGAGGCCTTCACATTGATCTGCGGTTCACTTCGGTAGCTCACCCACAAACCAATGGCCAAACAAAAGTAGCAAACTGAATCATCGTCCAAGGATTAAGAAAAAGGCTAGATGACAGAAAAGGTAAATCGGTGAAGAACTATACAACGTACTTTGGAGCTACCGAACCACACCCAGAGAACCAATAGGAGAAACACCTTTTTCCCTAACATATGGATCGGAAGCAGTAGTACCAGTAAAGATCAGAATGCCGAGTTACCAAATAGAGAAGGCTAGGGAAATCGATTAGGAAATGAGAATCAGAATTAACTTAGATCTATTGGAAGAAAAAAGGGATATAACATAAGAGAAAGCGGCCGCTTATAGACAAAGGATGATCTGATACCATAACTGCAGAGTTAAAGAAAGGACTTTTCAAGAAGGAGAGCTAGTCCTGAGAAAGGCCAAAATCACCAAAGGCAATGCAGGAGTCGGGAAGCTGCAACCTAACTGGGAAGGACCTTATGAGATCGCCAGCGTGGTGGGATTAGGAGCTTATAAGTTAAAAGATCGCTAGGGAAAGATCCTACCACGAACATGGAACTCGGACAATCTAAAAGCCTACTATCAGTAAAAAGTCTTTCTACTTATTTTTTGTTTTTCCTTTCTTCTATTACCTTTTGTGTTTATAATTCGAACAAATTTTCAACTATCAAAAGACAAATAAAGAAAAGGTTTAAGAAGCCTTTTTAGCATCAAAAAACATTCTCTACGTTACAATAAGAAAATCGCCAGGGGATAGGCCAACTAAGAGTTCACCCAAGATTCTCTAAGAAATCACCAACGGATAGGCCGACGATAAGTTCGCCCAAGATCCCCTAAGAAATCGCTATGGGATAGGCCAACTAAGAGTTCGCCCAATATTCCCTAAGTAATCGCCACGAGATAGGCCAACTAAGATTTCGCCCAAGATTCCCTAAGAAATCATCATGGCATGGGCAAACTAAGAGTTTGCCCAAGAATCCTTAAGTAATCGCCACGGGATAGGCCAATTAAGAGTTCGCCCAAGATTCCCTAAAAAATCACCAAGGGATAGGCCGGCGATGAATTCGCCTAAGATTTCCTAAGAAATTGCCACGGGATAGGCCAACTAAGAGTTCGCCCAAGATTCCTTAAAGAAATCGCCACGGGATAGGCCAAGTAAGAGTTCACCCAAGATTCCCTAAAGAAATCGCCACAGGATAGGCCAACTAAGAGTTTGCCCAAGATTTCCTAAAGAAATCACCACGGAATAGGCGAACTAAGTTCTCCCAAGACTCTCTATAAGAGAATTTGCCATGGGATAGGCAAACCAAAATTTTGCCCAAGATTCCCTAAGAAATCGCCAAGGGATAGACGAACTAAGAATTCGCCTAAGACCCCCTATTCGGAAAAATTGGCATAAGATGAACAAATTATATATTCACTCTATATTGCATAAAAAAAAGAGAGAGAGAGAGAGAGAGAAGAGACTCGCCATTAAAAAATAAAGAAGTTCTCATTAAAAAAAGGAAAAAAAGTACAAAAAATGCAAAAATATATGTTTACATCAGTTCTTTCTATTGCATCATCAATACTATAATTAGAAATAGTTAAAGGCAACTTATCGCTGATGAGGTCAGCCGATAGGGAAGAATGGGGAATTACAGCAACTTCATCTTCGGTCGAATGAGGGGGAAACACAGTATCTTCATCCTCATTCGGATAGATCTCCTCCACAAAATCGAAGTCTTACTCAGGATATTTACTTCGGATAGCAGTCAAAACATTTTCCTAGTAAGAAATGAATTTGTTTGCCATTGCCTCCTCATACTTCTCCTTTGCAAGCTTCTCATTTTTCGCCTCTGCCTTCAACTGACGAACCTCCTCCTGACTCACATCAAGTCCAAAGCGGAGTGTAGAGATTTGCCCATGAGATCGGCTTTCATATCTTTAATTTTGGTTTCCATATCTTTGCATTTATTCTTCTCCGTGTCAAGAGAAGTTTGCAGTTTGGCGACCTTTACAACTTGATCAGTCTCCAACTTCTCTCTCAAGAGAGCCCACTTCGACCTCAATTCATCTTTTTGAGATTGCATTCTCTGGAGAAGTTCAAAGATAACATTCTTAGCCTGAAAAACATAAAGAGAATATAATAAAGAAAATTGGGTAAAATAAAAAGAAGTTATGAAGAGACAGAACAGTCACATACCTCAAAAATATACCCATAGGCAGATCCTGCAAGCTAGGCATTGGTGAAATAGGCCATACTCTAACCATTAACGCTTAAATGGATCGCCCTCATTATATTAATAGCTATGGCCGGATCACGAACGGAAGCCCCTTCACTATATTTTTCTTCAACAAACTTGGCGACCATGGTTAGTTCATTAAGACTCATATCCTCCACTGTTGGGAGAAGTCTTTTCATTAATCGCCCGGTAGGAGCCTCAAAAGAAGCCCTTTTCTGAGTACCAACAGAAGGTACAGAAACTTAAAGGTCGCCCAAAGAAGGAGCGGGAGGATCACTGGCAGCAATGTTTGTTATAAGAGGAGGTAGAGGGGGAATAGCCTTTTTCGCCGCTGAAGATCGGCTCGTAGAAGCAGACTTGGCGAACTTTTTCTCCTTCATCCTCCGAGCCAAAGATTTCATCTCTTAAAAAAAAACAGAAACAAAAACAACAAAAATAAGAACAAGAACAAGATCAGTATAAAATTCATAAAAAAGGTGCAGCGAAAAGATCGGTCAACGGATAATACCGGCAGAGGAAGGGTTAGAGGCTTTAGATCACGATCTCTTCTTCGGACTAAATGAATCCCTAAAGAAATGATCATAAATGAGATCAGTATAAGAAATGGGACTTAATTTAGAAAAAACCTCCATGTGTTTCTCCTTCTCAGAAGATAGGGATTGGAGACCGCCAGGAGGAGAGATCTTTAGGGTAACTACCTAAACGTTGGGAAGATCACCCCATCCTTGGTCATGGGTAACAATAAAAAAATTTTGTTTCCAATTTTTAAGAGAAGAGGGTAAAGTAAAAATTTTCTTATCACTTTGGAGGTTAAAATGATCAAACCCCTTTCTCGCCACAAGGCGATATAGTTCCCTCACATCCCGGCTTGTAATGTCGAACCCATTTACCTTCCCCAAAATCCTAAGACCAACTAATATTTTTCAGGAATTAGGGTGAAGTTGGCAGATCGAGATATTATATTCCCGAAGCACATTGGTATAGAGATGTGGTAAAGGGAACCTAAGACCAGATTCTAGGTCCTCCAAGTAGATCATCCTATCTAGATCGCCCAATTTCTGATTTACAAACGTCTCCGGTTCGGGCAAACGAAGTTTAAAGGCGTCGGAGATATCATACAAAGCCTTAATTTCTGAGAGGCGATCTACAATTAATTCACAAGGAACGTGAATCCCCTTTTTAGGTTCGGAAATCGAGAGTTTTAAAGGATCAAACACAGCGGTAGCTGAACTAACAGACCCAGATATAGTCGCAGATTTATGGGGTAGGTGTATATATACGATATCAACCTGAGGAGAAAGAGATCGATCCGAGATAGTACCCTCACTATTAGCATGATCACCAGATAGGTGGTCATTTTGGCTATCCTTGAGATGACTCATTTTTTAAATAAAAAGTGTCAAAGGATAAGGAAAAGGTACTTACTGTTGAGATAGCGGAATAAGAAATGTGGCGAACTGAGGGGATCAACAGCTAAAAAATCTCCAGAAAACCCAAAAGAATCTCCAGAAAGAAAAGAAGAATAGAGGAAAAAGTTCTTCAAAGAAAAGACAGAGAAATGAGGAAGAAGAAAATGATAAGCGGCGGCAAAGGTAAAAAATCGAAATGAAGGCATAAAACCCTACTTATAAGACACGACGCAGAAACTGAAGGGTTTAGGAAACTATACCAACCTGACATGTGGCATAAAAGCGTCTGTACAGTTCTTTCTTAGAGAAATGAAATTATCACGAAGTGACGGAAAAGACGGTGTCATAAATGTTAGCATAGGGTACTAAACCGACAAGCAAAGTTCGCCTACATTTGGGATCGCCCTATTTAAAAAATCGCCCGGAAGCCTAGCAAATCTGAGCCTTTGACTCAGATACTAATGGAGGGGGACATGTGTTACATCCTAATATAAACTGGTCACCCTAGGCGAGCCCCAAATAGTCCTTATCATACTATAAACTACAATCCATCTCCATATATAATGCTGAATGAATAAAATTGTCTCCTAGAAGGATTTGACACCTTGGGCACATCACTATAAATAAAGCCCTTTTCTCTATTAAATGAGTAAGACAATTCTAAATACTTCTCATTGGTTAAAAGCTTACTAATTTTCATCTTTTCTAACTTAAGCATTGGAGTGGTCTCCTAGGCACATCGCCTGGACCCTCTAACCTGTTGTCTTGC
The DNA here is from genome assembly GCA_949750685.1 of Vernicia montana. Taxonomy (NCBI): domain Eukaryota; kingdom Viridiplantae; phylum Streptophyta; class Magnoliopsida; order Malpighiales; family Euphorbiaceae; genus Vernicia; species Vernicia montana. The sequence continues at coordinate 5,046 of CATKHJ010122224.1, read as the reverse complement.
AGGAATAGGGGATTGCCTATACGTGTGCCAGAGATCGAAGTTATTTCTGAGCATATCAAGTACAAAAAAGTATTATATATTTTGACTCTTTTACACTTTGGGGTCTGTGGATTTTTTTTGACAAAAACAAATTTGTGATTTGCACCATTAGCAATTTGGGATCCACCGCTCTAGACCTCATATTGCTAACGGAAGAAATCTCATACTCCATTTTGTAAAAAAAAATTCATATACCCAAAATATAAAAGGTCAAACCACAAACTATTTTTTATACTTTTTCCTAAAACATATTTAGGTTTTATGTAAAACTCCAATTGTATTAATACCCTAAGTTTTCTCCCCAGTGTAAACATAATTGGATCCCTCCAAGATGCAAAGTGTGTGTCGTGTGATATAAATGGATATAATATTCCTTACCAAGTTATGAAATTCAATAATAATGAAAAAAAAGTTAAATAATACTTTTATGTTGATTTTTTTTTTTTTTTTTAGCATGGGAGGGAGAATTGAACTTGAATCTATTATTCATATTGTACATGCACTTATCATTAAACTATACCTTGGCGTACACTTTAGAGTTGATTTGAATAGCTAATTATTAAAATATATGGTTGCTTATATAAAATTTGATATCATATTTAGACTCTGTTTGTTTCGCGGAAAATATTTTCCTAAAAAATATTTTTTGTATTTTCTAACGTTTGGAACATTTTAGAAAATTAGTCAACGAAAAATATTTTCTCGGTCAATAGAAAACTAAACTTTTTTTTTTTTTTTTTAAAGGAAAATGACTTTCTCTTTTCAAAATGAGAAGTCATTTTTCAAATTTTGACAAACTCATTATAATGAAAGAAAAATATATAAATATAAATTTATAAATCCGCCGATCACCGATATTGACTACTAGCAACCATTGATGACCAACGCCAACCACCGCCAACCACTGTAACAACTACCAACCATCGCCAACCACTGTTAGCAGCTACCGACCACGGCCGGCCGCCGGCGACCACTAAATTTATCATTTTTATGTATTTTTTTCTCACACTTAATAATAAAATTTTAAAATTACGAAATTATTATAAGTTTAAACATGTTTATAGTTTTATAAATTGAAAATTTTAATATTTTTAAAATAATTTTTAATATTGTAACCAAATAATAGAAAATTAGTTTTTGGGAAAATATTTTTTTAGAAAATATTTTTTTTAGAAAATATTTTCCAAATATAAGTTATTTTCCACAAACAAATAGAGTCTTAGTTTTTATAATTTTATACTTAAAATCACATTTATTTTAAATGATTATCCATCTAAATAAACTCTTAAAATAAATGAGAGTTTGAATCTTATTAGATTTGGGAGCTACCTCAAATTATCTCTAAATGTTTAGTAATATACCCAATATTTTCTAGCATTGAGTATGAGATAATCATACATTTTCTAATTTTATATATAACAAATATTGTACACACAGAATGTGAATAGATATATTGAACAGTCAAATAAAATCTTTATGGATATGGAGTAGACGTGTGCATAAGTCCAGTTTAGGTTTAAAAAATATCAAATTTTTCAAAAGCATGATACGTCTCACCCGCATTTCTTTTTCAGATTGAAATTTGAGATCCAGAACAGTCTAATTTAAAGCATGTAAGATATATTGATACATGACATATGCAAATCAATTTACCCTTCATTCATTATTATTACCAATCGTTAATGGGATTGGTGGGATACGATTTTTCTCTTTAAAGAATTAATTTTTCTCCAAGTGGTGAAAGCTTAAGCTCGCAATCCAGATCATTGCTGGTTTGCAGATGGATAAGGTCACTCTGCACTAAAAAGAATGATCATACCACTCGAAACCTAATTAATATAAAAAAATAATATAAATATAATGAATAAAGTGGAGATTATCATAAATTAATTTTAAAATATCATGATTGAAATAATACCCTGTGCAACGATTGATATTTTAAACTATGACATAAACGCTAATTAGGATTGAATAAAAGAATGATCACCGTAATGCAATTTTTTTTAATTTTTTTTTTAGCAATAAGGTGGTGATACCAGGCCACTTGAATTATTGGCCTGTCACCATATCAAATCCACGATATCCAGATTATAACATAATAAAGCTCAAAATTATGTAATCCTGGTAGAGCCAAATGTGCCTTAGCCACAAGCGATTATAACATACCAGATCATGGGGATATCCTATGATCCCCTATCTCCATAATCCCACCAAATCAGGATTCTCTCCACCAAATTCGAGATCCACTCTACCAATTAATGAAATATAAATACAACTCCAATTATGAATCAGTAAGACAACTTATCATTAATCTAATACTTTTAATATTTCATCATCTTCATTTAAGATCAGTTCAATATACTAACTTGACTGTTGGAGACTCTCCATCGGAACAAGCTTCGGCTAGTCTAGCCATTCCCTATTTTGTAGGTGCACCATTGAAGGCTCTTTCGAAAGCTCTGATATCATTTGGTGCGGTAAGCGTGCAACTTTTGTCTCTATTTTTCACCAGATTTTTCTAAGATCTCAATAGAGCACAAAAATAATTCTCACTATGATCAAACTTTTGAGTACCATAACCATGTCTCTTCCTCACAACCCCCAAACGCTAAAAACCAACTTAACTTGGTTGGACCAATTGCACATCTTCAAGCATCTTAGGCAAATATTGTGATTGACTTAATAAATATTACTAATGAAATTCACCAAACGTATTTGCCAAGGCAAAACCAAAACCCTCCAAACCAACTAAACCAAGAGATCCACCTGATAGTAAAATGGATGAAGTAGAATCTCCAGACAATAGTCTTCATCTGGTACAATTAGAAGTTTGAATGCTGAGAAGGAAATAGACCACTAGATATAGTGGCAACTAGGGGTGAGCATTATTCGTTTAAAATCGAATAACCAAATCGATTAAGCAATTCGGTTCGGTTTTCAATTCAAAAATTTCGGTTCGGTTCGATTTTCAGTATAAAAAATCCGAATAGACCGAACCAAAATTTATCAAAATAAATTTATTTTTATATTTAAACAACTTGATTTTTTATTAAAATAATATAATATTTTTATGCATAACTTTTAAAATAATCAATAAATTTTATTTAATTATTTAAAAAATAATTTAGAACAAGATCTTTTTATATTAAAATGTGTTTCAAATTTCTTTTAATAATTAAATAAAAGTATTGATTATATTGAAAATTATACTTAAAAATATATATGATTTTAAATTATTTCAAATCAATCTTAATATCAAAGTATATTTGTAAATTTTAATTTAATAAAAGTGTATATCTAATTTGATTATAAATTTAAATTTTACCTTTCAACATTTTTTTCTTAAATAAAATATTGATATGAAAATGGTACATATGATAAATTTCAAATTTTAAATTATAATAAATAAATTTCGAAATTAAAAGTGTTAGTAATTGAATTAACATATTATTTGATAATTATGGAGAATAACTTATATGATTTTATAAAAAAAAATAATCTTTTTTAATTTTATTTTGAATTAATTATATATTTTTAATATTAAATTGCAAAATGTTGAAGTATGATCGAATAAAATTAAAAAAATAAATTGTCAAAATTAATAATCTTTTTAATTATAGTTTTTTTTTAAAATTTTTTTCTGTTTTAAAAAATTAGGAGCAAAATAATTAAAAAATTGAAAATCGAACCGAAATGATTTTTTGGTTCGGTTCGATTCAATTTTATATGTAATTTGGTCGGTTCGGTTTTTAATATTAAAAATTTTAGTTTGTTCAGTTTGACTAGTTTAGTTTGGTTCGAAAACCAAACCGACCGATGATCACCCATAGTGGCAACATTTTTGGTTCAATAAGATGGCAGAATCTCCAGATAAAAGTCTTCCTCTAGAACAACCAGAAGTTCGTATGCTGAGAAGGAAGTGGACCACCAGCAGTAGTGGCAGCAGTTCTAGTTTAACCAGATGACTTTAAATAGTTCCAAATCTGCCATATCAGCAAAGTTCTAAAAAGATTAAAATGTCAAAATCCTCTAGTAAAGAGAGTGGCCTTTACAATACTGATTATATCCCAAAGACTAAGACTATTCTTTTAGAGTCACACCATTGATAACTCTATTTTCTTAAAGTTATTTTACCTGTTTAAACTCAAATTTTGGCTCAGTTCTTGAGAATTTAATAATATTATTATTTATTTTGAAGAATAAATAATTCTAACAATTTATAAATAAATTATAAAATATTTTTAGTATTTTATTTTATTTTACAGATTAAAATGACATTAATGATGCAGACGATGATATCATGATATTAATGATGCAGGCGATAATGTCATGATATTAATGATGCAGGCGATGATGTCATGATATTAATGATGCAAGTAATGATGTCATGATATTAATGATGCAAGCAATGATGTCATAATAATAATGATGCAAGCAATGATGCAAGATGGTGAAAAAAGAAGATGAAAATTTCCTATAAATAGACATTATCACCCCTCTTTCAAATCATGAATTCAATCCTTCATCATTTAATTAATTAGATAGATTTATATTTTCTTACTTTCATTTCATTTTATTTTTATTTCGTTCAAGAAGAGAAGTTTTGGAGTTCGTTTACACTAAAGATTATATTCCAAAAAGAGTTCTTTCTAAATTTTTATTTTTCAATTCTATAATAAGTTGTTATTATGTTTTCTATTATATTGATTATTAATTTAGTTGTTTCTTCCTTCTTAATTATGAGTAGCTAAATTTATCTTTCTAAGATTTAGATATAATCTTTTGATTTGCCTATAATTATTTATATTTAATTGATTGTGTTTGATCGTTGGAATTAATCTTTTATCTTAGAATTTAATGCTTAAAATTAATTGGCCATTAATTGCATGAATTAAGATATTGTGTGAAGTAGCGAGAGTGGAAACACAATATTAGTTCATTAAGATAATTGACCTAGGGTATGTGTTGCTTAGAGATAAGAACACTCCTTTGTGATTAATTAAAAGA
>CATKHJ010122217.1:0-25444 GCA_949750685.1 Vernicia montana | reverse complement strand
CGACGGACTTATGGTCGCTAATCCGTCTCTGATTTTAGCGACGGATTTATTCCGTCGTTATTTTTTTTGCGAGGAGCATTTTAGCGACGGATCATTTCCGTCGCTGATCCGTCGCAAATTTCATTTAGCGACGGAATTTTTTAGTTTCCGTCGCTAATTCGGTAGATTCTAGTAGTGTATGAATAACTTGTAATTTACTTATCTACCTTTTCATCTTTTCCAATAATTTCATTTTAAAACATATCTTAAATTATTTTTCTTGACATAATCTTATGATGTCAAAGACCAAGTGTGAAAAAAAAAAATTATAAATTATAAATTAGTTGTTTGAAAATGTTTAAAGTATTAAGAGGTTGAATCACATTGATAAAATTAATGCTAGATTCTATTAAAAAAATTTCAAATTTCAAATTCACTTTAAGTTTAATTGAAATTTAATTTTCATATATAAAATTAATTAAGTTAATAATAAAAATTTAAATAAATTTATTCATTTATTTTTAAAATTAAAACCTGAATAAATTTAAATAACCTTATTTAAATTTATTCATTTTTCAAAAGTATCCCCTTCGGTGGTTATGGTCGCCAAAGGGGATACCTGATCCTTTCATTTGTGTATCTTTTTTTCTTGTTTTCCAGTTTAAATAAAGTCTATTATGCTTTTTGTGGGCTTAATCGTTACTCTATTTGCATCGATTTCTCTATGTTTTTTTGGGGTTAGTCCTCTATCGGCGAAGCTGCCGTCTCTTCCTCCGGCTCTGTCCGGCCTTCTCATCTTTCAAAACTCTTGTATGAGGTCTTTACAAATGCTTGTAGATGGGAGGGGGAAGAAGTTGCTAGCAATGTTTTTGGCTTCTCTATAGTTGTTAATCTGGTAGATATGTGTTTGATGTGGAGATCCAAAGCCCCTGGCATAAGGCAGAAGCATCTTTGGCTAGGGCCTTTTACTCTGATGAAGCCCGTTCCTTGTCCAGGAATCACTGCTATGGTATGTTTTTAGCAGTGGAAGGAAAATGTTAAAGCCTACAAATGCTTAGTTGCTGGGTCGAGTTCAGCCACAGTTTTCTTAGTTATGATATTCTTCCCGTTCGTGTCCAGATCTCAAGACACTGAGATGGTAGCGCCGGCAGAGTCTTCTAGTAGGGCAGAGGAGAGCTTAGGGCAATTATGTAAATTTACTGTTATAATGGATTTCAAGCTCAAGTCAAAAATTTCCTTTATAGGCAATTTATTTTTAGACCCCATATTCAATTGTGTTGTAAATTGTTGGGCTAACTCTTTAAGCTTATATTGTTTATGTACTATAAGTGGCTTAATGCCTTTTCAATGCTAGTTATCTTCTTTCTTTGGGAAAAAAAAAAATCATGTATTATTATTTAAATATTATAATAACATGGAGTATAATACACTTAAAATTATGGAGTATTAAAACTTTTATACTCAATTAATTTCAATCCCTCTACAGAATCTCGTGCATTCCCAATCGTCCGATCTAAAAAGAGCACAGATCTCGAGATATCACAACATCAACAGCTCCAACAGAGAGAGATAGTGACAGGAAATACGCACTTGATTATCGGATTCCTCCACCTCGGCTGAGACAAACAAGAAACAGTTTACTGTAAAAAAGCCAAGACAAATACAGTTAAAAGAAAAAGGACTCAAATTTCAAAAAGAGAGAGCGTCTCTGCAACATTTTAAATTTTCAAAAAATTGTAATTAAACTATTAAATTAATAAGTTGAGCTCTCCATTGCTACTTTTTGGCTATTTTGCTTCACAAATCTTCATCCATGGGCGGGAATTATAGAAACCCAATTTCAAAAATCAATAATAATAATAAAACAAAATTGAATTTATAAGTGAAAGTGAAATCAAAGAAAAAAAATATATATAAGTATTTTTTAATTTTTGAACCCAAAAAGCTGAAAAGTTTTAGTAATTTTTAATTTTTTTCTGAGGTCTTATTCACTCATTTTCTCACTCCCAGTTTCACAGCTCCAAATTCTCACAATCACATGCTCCTTCTTTTTTTTTTTTTTTTTTTTTTTTAAATACTCAAAAAGAGAAAAAAGGAAGGGAAGGGTAAGAGAGCTACAAAACAAGAAATAGAAACCCACATTATCTGCTACCCTTTTGTTATTAGTAGTTGCTGTTGGTATATCTGTATATTTATATTTCTCACTGACATTCCACAGATTTTTGCAGAGTTTTTTCTTTTTAATTTATTGTGTTTCGGAAAATTTTTAACCCATCTTTCGTTTCACATTTGTAACTTAACTGGGTTCCCATCTCAACTTGTGGTTTGTTTTGGTCTCCAGTCAAAGGTATTTGATCTGGGTTTTTGTTCCTTTTAAATTATATTTTGTATTTTGAAATAGTTTTATGGGAATTTTGGATTTAAATCTTTGATGGGTTGCTCATATTTGAAATCCTTTGGATTGGGTATTCTGGGTTTTCTAGTTCTGCGTACCATTTGTTTGTGAATAGCCACTGTTTCATTGATACTGGTTTGTGGCTTTGTGCCTTTTCTACTTGGAGGCTTCTTCTTTTCTGGGGAGAGATTTGAATGGTTTTTAATTGTTGGGTTGTTCCCATTTTGTGATTAGTATAATGGGTTTCAGTGAATTCACTGGTCAAATGTTGTTTCAAAAACTATTCATTTTGCTTGATGGGTGTTTGTGTTTGCTGGAGCAAACCATCTCTCCGTCTCCTTGATAAGTGCGAGTTAGTGATTTTCTTTTTCCCTTCTTGGATTATTTGGGTGTTAAGAGTGTGTTGTTGTTGGGGTTGGATGGCAATTGGGTGGATTTGAAGCAAAGCTGATGAAAAATGAGAAGACAAGTTATCTTTTTGTTTAATGTTTGGGTTTGTTGAGAGAAGTATTTCTGGATTTTAAGGGGCTTTGTCTGCTGCATCAACAATATGCAATACAAATTTGTTCTGGGTATCCACTATTATGCTCTGTGAGTGTGTGTATTTATGATTATTTCATTTTAATGGTGCCCAATTATGTGCAGGTAAATATTCTTTGATGAGATAGAGCAAAACTCCCAGATTTTGTGATGGAAAAGAGAAAATGGTTGTGGAAGAGGAAGTCTTCAGACAGGAGCCCGGGTGAAACTGAGAGTTCAGGATCAATATCTTCACACTCTGAGAGATTCTCTGATGAACAGGTTGGTGGATATCACCCAAGAACACTACCCCACAATTAGGAGTTTAAAATTGGCTCTTATCTATTATGTTCTCTATGAGTCTCTCATATAAGCTTTTTATTCTCTGAAATATTAAGAGATTGATGAATTTGATATCTACATATTGCTTCTTTCTTATATCAACAGTTTTGATTATTCAAACCTGTTTGAAATTACTGCTCTTTGAATGGAATCAATGGATTATGAATAACATTTGAAAGTCTCAAGACATTTTTCACTGGCTGTTTCCAATTCTCATTTTGGTATATGCTGGCCTATGATATGTAACAAACTGTGCTGTTTTGAGCCTGCTTTAGGCATCATGGGCATTAGAACAATTCCTTTAAATTGTAGTTTGATCTCAAATCTTGTTCAGTAAATGACATAGTTTGCATTTTGGAAATTGTTATGAAAGGTAATCTAAAAACTTAAGTTGGATTGAAAGATAAATTTGATGTCCTATAATTAGATACATGGAACAGGCATCACAATAATATGACATGCAAATCCTACTATATTTGTGTTCTGGGACAAAGACTGAGCTCTTCATGGTGACAAGTCTTGGGTTTCTTCCTAATAGAGTTATGAATCCTTGTAGCTGTAGGTCTATATTGTAGGGCATACAATGGCAATTCCTTCACTGCGTCATATCAGATAAACAAGGCAACTTAAAAGAAGGGCAATAATATATTCTGTTATTTTGAAGGGTTAAAGCAGCAACAACTCTTGAAAGTTGCATTTCTAAAAGGAACAAGGCAAGAGAGAGAAAATTTCCTTTTTAAAAGTTGTCTTGACCAGATGAAAGTCTCACATATACCTTGTGATATAAAATTGTCAATGGGATCTTTATTCACATCATTGATTGGGTATATATGATTAGCAGAAAACTTAGTGTGTCACTTCCTGTGTCTAATAAAATGAACTGACATTCATTTTTCATTCTTCAATGAGTTCAATTGTGGTTTAGTTACCTGGCTCCTTCTGCTTCAGATTGCATTGTTTTTATCTTGTTAATTGCAAATCTTTGCTCTGTTTGTGTTGTTGGTTTCACCCATTTTTGCATCATTGGAGCAGGACACTTTGAAGACATCCCCTAATGATGATACTCAATCTCCAGAAGTGACATCAAAAACTGTAGCCAGGGATGAAGATGTCAATGATAGTGTTAAGATTCTAACAGAGAAGTTATCAGCTGCTCTTGTGAATGTTAGTACCAAAGATGACTTGGTAAAGCAGCATGCCAAAGTTGCTGAAGAAGCCGTTGCAGGTTTGTAATTAGATACTAATTAGAAAATATAACAACGTACCCATATTACCATGCTGTGTACAAATTTTTGCCAAAAGAATTGATTGCAAAGGAATTGCCATAATGCTTTGTAATTTGGAGATCATTTAGAGTCATTCTCTATGATGTTGTTTTCAGTTGAATTCCATATGATGAGTACAATTTTTAAGCTGTATGTATTTCCTTGATAAAATTTTAGGCTGGGAAAATGCTGAAAATGAAGTAACAGCTTTGAAGAAACAACTTGAAGCTGCAATTCAGCAGAACTCTGCACTGGAAGATCGAGTGAGCCATCTTGATGGGGCCCTCAAGGAATGTGTCAGGCAGCTAAGACAGGCAAGAGAGGAGCAGGAGGAAAAGGTATATGAAGCTGTGGCAAGGAAAACAACTGAATGGGAATTCACTAAATCTGAACTTGAAAGTCAGCTTCTTGAGTTGAAGACAAAAGCAGAAGCTGCTAAGTCAGAATCTCCACATCAAATTGATCCAGACCTATGCCATAAGCTTGAATGTTTGGAGAAAGATAATGCATCTCTGAGGTATGAGCTCCTATATCTATCTGAGGAGTTAGAAGTCAGAACAATTGAAAGGGACTTGAGTACCCATGCAGCTGAAACAGCAAGCAAGCAACATTTGGAGAGCATAAAGAAAGTGGCGAGGCTTGAGGCCGAGTGTCGGAGGCTAAAAGCCATGGCTTGCAAACCAACATCACTTAATGACCATAAAACTTCTACTGCCTCCTCAATTTATGTTGAATCTCTCACTGATAGTCAATCAGACAGTGGGGAGAGGCTTAATACAGTGGAGCTGGATACTCGCAAAATGAGTTGCACAGAGCCAAACAAATGTGAGCCAAGTTGCTCAGACTCATGGGCATCTGCATTGATCACTGAGCTTGATCAATTCAAGAATGAAAAAGCTGTTAATAGGAATCTTCCATCCTTATCAGTTGAAATTGATCTCATGGATGATTTTCTTGAAATGGAAAGACTTGCTGGTATGCCTGAGACTGAAAGTGGAACTCATCATTCTGAACCAGAAGCTGTTGCCAAACAATCAACTGATGCAGAAAGCTCATTAAGAGCTGAACTTGAAATAATGATTCACCAGACAGCTGAATTGGAAAAGAAGCTACAGAAGATGGAAGGAGAAAAGGTTGAACTGGAAGAAAAGTTAGAGATGATACTAGTAGAAAGAACTGAATTGGAAATGGCTCTCACCATAAGCAAGGAAAAGAATGAAGAATTTCAAATTCAGCTGAGGGAGGCTGAACTAAAGTTGGAGGAGCTGCAATATGAGTTATCCACGGCAAATGAATCAAAGCAGCAAATTGAATCTCTGCTTGTTAGCATGGAAGTGGAGGCCCGGACCATGGCTTCAAAGGTTGACTCATTAGAAGCTGAGGTACAAAAAGAGAGGGTTCTGTCAGCTGAAATTGCAGTAAAGTGTCAGGCACTGGAAAAAGAGCTCTCTGAAAAGCAGAAAGAAGTTGAACTCCAGAAATCTGCAAGCTCAAATGGTGAACTGAAGATAAAGCAGGTTAATATATAACTACTTCATTGTCTACATTATATGTTCATTTTCCCATTATCCTCTGTCATTACTCTTGCATTTATATGGACATATTGTTTAGAAGAAGACACTGTATGATACATATAAATATTATGAATGTTTAATTTGTTTTGCCAGGAGGACCTAGCTGTAGCTGCTGGGAAACTTGCTGAATGCCAGAAAACAATAGCATCTCTAGGGAAGCAACTGAAATCTCTAGCAACCCTGGAGGACTTCTTGATTGATACTGGGAGTCTAACAGAGTTCACTGCAGGAGGATCATTGATGCCTAGAGCTAGTGGAGAACCATGGAAGTTACATTCTAGTGACACATTTTCACCTAAAAGGGCTTCCAGCTCTTCAAGAATGGCCAGTGAGAATTCTGGTCCTCCAGTAAATAAAAATGAAGGGCACTCACCCCCATCTTCATCCTCATCAGCTACATCAAATCACATTAGTTCTGAGAAGAATCGAAATGGCTTCGCAAAATTTTTCTCTCGAAGCAAGAATGGAATACAACTAGAAATTTAGCAGTATTAAGTAGGAAAAGAGGAGAAACAAACTATATATTGATGATTTATTGATTGTAAAAACAGGAAATTTTTCGGATGTTGATTAAATGTGCTATTTAATCAGCAGTAGTTATTTGACTTGATTTCATTATACATGAATGATGTTTAGGAATACCACATTCAAGCAAATTGCAAATGGCTTTGATCATGTATTCATAGTTTCATACACTGCATTTAAAATGCTTCTATTGTGTTTAGTGTTTAAGATTAGCTGGTTTATTAAATTCCAATGCTTCTGTTGCGCTTAACAAAAAGGAATTTAATGGGGTGAGAGAGGCTCGAACTCTCGACCTCAGGATAACTCTGAAAGCTATGAGACCTACGCGCTAGCCAACTGCGCCACCACCCCTTGTTGATAAATGTTGGAAGTAAGATTATAAAAGTGTAATTTCTGTGTAAATGCATATAGGTAAATTGGGTGCCTTTTTCATTATGCAGTAACTGTATGTATTCCAATAAATACTATCCATTACCTATAATTGCAAACTTAATTTCATACACTAAAATTACTAAACCTCATTTAAAAAAAAAAAAAAAAAATTTGTTGGTAAAATGAACTCAGAACTATTTCTTAGTCAAAATATTAAAATTTATTTTAAAAAGTTATATAAAAATTTAGTACAATTAATAATGATTGTATAAAAATTTAATGATATATCAAGTAAATATAGTTGCACTGAAGCCTTTAATTGCTTAGTGGTACAAATAGGTTCACCAACATTATTTCAAATCAAGAATGATAGAGAGAGGAAGAGTTTAATTAAATAAAAATAGTCCATGTTTCACAACACCAGCTGATATTGCTGAATTATTGAAAATGGTTATTAGATAGTATTGGCTTTGTTTAATTTTTTTTTTTATATTATATGTATTTTTAGATCCAACAAATAAATAAAAAAAAAATATTAAAATTTGAATTATTCATTCCTTACATAGCAGAATGTTTGATCCTTGGAATTTTTTGTTTTATACAAATAATAAATTGTGGTTCTATGGTGTAGTGGTTAGCACTCTGGACTTTGAATCCAGCGACCTGGGTTCGACTCCCGGTAGGACCTACTTTTTTACAACAATCAAATGTTAAGTGGGTCAATTCCACCAGCTTAACCAAAAAGCAGTTTAAAGATGAATAAGAAAGACAAAATTTTCATTTCTTAACAGATTGTTAGAAGGAAACCATGTTTCCTATTACATATTTTACAAGAGTAAGCTGATTCCTTGCATTACAGGAAATGAAAGTGGGCTAAGAGTAACTCAATTCACAAACAATTTAAATTAAATTTTTTTTAAAAGGGAAAACAAACTAAGATGAACACATATCCCTTTGCTCCCATGTCAGTTATTCTCATTCTTGATGATTTTGAGTACTTCTCATAGGATTTCTCTCTCTTTTGAATGCATTAAAGAGATCAATGAAAAGACAAGCATTGAGCAAATTCATTCCAGCCATCCCAAACAGAGCAAGAGGCAACTCTACACCCTTTCCAAACTTGGGAGCATCTGTAAGTAGCTTGATGGTGATTAAAATGTGAGACACAGATCTTGCGAAAATGAAAGTGATCCAATTAAGAATCCACTCTAACTTCACAGCTTTGCTCTTAGCATCCCGAACACCAGCCATCCGTCGTACTTTCCTCATATGTAGGAAGATCGAATGCAGCTGTATCATGGAAAGAACTTAAACTTCAGAATTATAAAACCACATCGGTATATGTAACTGCAGTTGCTAAGATTTTTTAAAATTGAAAATTTCCAACTCATGCTGTCTTCTTGTCTCATCTGCATTATCACTGGCTTTCACACCATTCCCAAGAGTCTACCTAACAGCTAGGATTTCTCCAGAGAAGGTAAAAAAACTAAAAATCAGTAAGGAAAAACGTAGAAGAAAGACCTTCAATCATTAACTTCAAATAGGCCTCTCCATGAAAGTGTTGTCTACAAAATTAGGAGACTGGTAGCTCACAAATTCTCCACATATATGCAAGAAAAAAATCCCATGGAAGCATGTCTTAAACTTGCATTAATATAACATTTGTTTCCTTTGAAATGAAGAACCATTATGGATAAAGATTTAATGAGATAGTCACTCTAAGATTGATTATATTTCAAATTCCAGCATTTAATTTTGATTTTGAAAGGATGACCAAAAACCAAGTCAAAGTTTCACTAACAGCATAAGTAAAACATAAGTGAGGCTCCATACCCTTTTGCCTTGCAAAATCTCTTGAGCTGAAACCATCAACATTGAAATCCCACTTGTTTGAAAATTATTTCAGATGCGAATGAAACATACACATTACTGCTTGGGTCTTGCTTATCTAGATGATAAATGTGTAGTAGTTTGTTGAAATAATGCTTTGTCCATCACAATGAAACATGAAGGACGCACCTCACCCAAAAGGCATACAATTTTTCCATTTCTAAAGGATGCAGGCCTAAATTCATGCCTGAAGACCTTAAACAGTCATGGATTGATGTTACCCAGGTAAAAAAAATTGCATTTAGATGGAGAAGAGTCCTCAGGAAACAAACCTCACAAATCAGAGTAAGAATAAGGTAGTTGATTGTCACATTTCGATACAAAGCCAGGGTAAAGCAAATGAGAAGTATCAGATGGTGCATTAGGATGGAAGGGATCAAGCCACTGTATAATCGGTAAAGCAGCATGTCCAACTGATCATATGCAAAATAACCACACGAGAAACACAAAGTTGGGTATGCCCACTGCCAAGTACCTCCAACCAGCTGTGAATGCTCAAACATACCATTTGAACCATTTTTAAAACACTGATGGACTAAAATAAAAACCACTGCACAGGAAAGCCAACATAAATAACAGATTAATAACAACAAATCTCAAGAAAATAAATGTAAAAAAATGTTGCAACAGAAATAATGGCATAAAAAAAACTTAAAGCATCTGAAAATTCATTGATGTAAAAAACCAACACACACATTTCTAAAACTACTGTTTATCTAACCATCGCTCTTTTATTAGTAATAAGTGATCAATGAGTTTATCTCAAATCAAGAGTAGTTCAATCCATATTGATTTCTTTTATTATAAATGGAAGCAAGTTATACAACAATCAATCTAGGAGAATCATTCCATTAAACAACCTTCAAATTCAACCTACAGTAGCACACTGCTTCAGATAAATCATACTGCATACAATTTTCCTTTTAACACCACAAATTCTCGAAAATACATAGAAGACAATTGGCTATCGGACCCATAGTCGTTTACTGAAGTGTATACTAATACACTGTAAATGGTCCAATATATGCAAAATGTATGCTCCTGATAATAGCAAACCAACAGTGACCCATGATAGAAATTAAAAAGAATTGAAGTTGCCAACAAACCCAGAAAAGAAACAATCAAAATCAATCGTGCTATTACATACAAACATAAAACCCAAAAATACAAAGGGGACTGATAAAACAGAGAATTAGGAACCTGAAACAGAGGTAATGGTGGAGTGGAGAAGAGAAACAGAGGTATTAACAAAGAGAGGGTCACGAGAGACGAGAAATCGAATGACCCAATTGGCTATCTGGAAAAAGAAAATTCCAGCTATAATCCAAAGGAGTTCTGAGCGCTTATTGAATAGTATCTCAAACAAAACCGACACTAACCACAGAATCAGAGTGGCCAAAAAGAAGGCGCCAGCCCTGTTGTCGTTTCGATTGAAACTGGTTCTTGTTCTAGCCATTTGAAAAGTCTCTTTCTGCCCAATACCCAGAGAGAGAATTTGTAAAATTGGAGGCTTTACATGGCTGTGGACTGTGGTTGAGCTTGACTGATTACTCTGTTCGTTGTTGGTAGTTGTCAAATTGAAGGAGGAGAGAATTAAAGCTTGCTTTTGTTACCCGCAATCTCTTTTTGACCCACCCACCCATCATTCAACCCGAATACGCGGCTCCGCTTCCTCCCAACTAAAAGTCAATGTTTTATTTTTATTTTCTTTCCTATAACGAGTTAGGTATTTTCATATCACACAATTTATTTAGGGATTTAAAAAATATATTTAATTTTTTTTAATATAAATAAAATATATGAATCAAATTTATTATATATGATCAACTGAAAAATAATAATAATAAATTATTATATGTATTAATTTATATATATTTTAATTGAAATTTATAGAAATATAATAATGTGAAAAAAAGAAAACATAATTTTATATAAATTTAATTTTTAAGAGAACTACTTAACACATGATGAATAGATTATGATTTTTTTTTACACATTTATTATGGCTGTTTAGAATTAATTCTTTGGTTTGGATTCTAATTTAATATATATAATTTTTTTTAAAGTAACTTCTTGCATAGATTTTTCTATCATTTTAACATATTTATGATACATTAGCGCAACTCTTTATATAGGTTATTAATTAAATAAATATTTTACAGCACTATTAGATTTATAAAAATATATTATTAGGCAAATTAATAGTTAAATACAGTATTTTTTTAATACAAATTTAGACTTGCTCAAATAATAAACTAATAATATTAATAAATTTTCAAACGATTCAAATAATAAAATTATTAAACAACATAAATTTTACTGGTATTTTATCTATTATTGAGATGTTAAATCTTAATTTTAGGTGTTATGCCATAAGCATACATACATTTATTAGCTTAATAATAATAATTATATTTATTTATTTAAATAAAGTTAAAAATTTATGAACAAATTTTTTTTCTTTTTTTGCCAAATCAACGCTGAACCGTAGCATTAAATTGAAGCATTAAAACATAACAATTGAGAAAATTTAGGAGGAAAACCACAGACCAAGCAGGTGGAATACAATTTAAAAGAAAATATTTAGCTATCCAATTCACTGCTTGGTTCGCTCTCCTATCAATCCAATTAAATACAATGGAATCAAAGCAAGCATAAAGGTTTCGGATAACAGAAATCTGGGCATGAATTTCCTAGAGACAAGCTGTTGCAATGTCATTACAACTATCTAGAAGGAGCTTGCAATCAAATTCTAAAATGCACTTTTTAAACCCATTTTTTGCAGCAACTTTTAGTGCCAAAACTAACCCCTATATTTCTGCACTTAGGAATGATTGAACCAACTTCCAACAGGACGCCCCATCTACTAGTTCAGTTCTTTTGTTCCTGCACAAAACAACTATTTCAACAATCCTAGTGCGTTGGTTAAAACTGGCATCTGTATTGTACTTTATCCATGAGGCTGAAGGAGGAACCCATCTATTGATTCTTGCAGAACGTTGTGGCCTTTCAAAAGTTGGGGTAATTTTCTTAAAATCAAGTACTATTCTACTAGCTTTAAAGGCTGCTTGTTTTGGATCAGGAGTGACACATTTGAACACCCACCCATTTTTGTTCAACCATATGGACTAGAAAGTGCAAGCTACAAGTTCAAATAAATGAACCCCATCAAAAGAAATAGAAGAAGATAGAACATATTTCCACCAACTGACAAAATGATCAAGCAATAAAAGATCAAGACAAAACCCAAGATTAGATGCGAACTATGTAGCTTGGGTATGAGGACAAAAAAACAACAAATGCTCGATGGATTTTGTTGCAACTCTACAAAGATCACACACATCATTCTCAACCATATTTCTTCGATGAAGTTGAACCTTTGTGGCTAACACATTATTACAGACCCTCCACATGAACATTGCTACTTTGGGAGGAACTCTCAGCTTCTATAGGCTAGACCAAACCTTAGTCGAAACAGTTGGGGCTGAGATTGTTGTTGGAGACAATTGGACTGTCCTTTTATGATCAAAGATTAATACATATTCATTTCACAAATCTAATCCAATCGATTTTATAATTTGAGAAATTATTAGGTAGGACATGAGCATACTCCTCCTACTCATATAAAAGTGAAGTCACATGAATGTGTCTCCATTTAAATCACACATAAATTTACTTTTATATAAGTATGAAGAATATATTCCTGTCCTATTTAATAATTCTTCTTATAATTCAATAATGATTTTATGTAAACCAAAAAGAAAAGCTATTGCGGCTTTTACTTTGAAAAATAGTGGAATGCGGACCTGTGCAGTGCTATGTTGGTCTTAGGGGAAGCCCATAAGCAAGCCCAAATGGTTATTATACTTGTTTTTAGAAAAAAAGAAGTAAATATGTTGAAAAGAACTAAAGAAGTCAAGTAACTATGTTTATTTTAACCAAATTTTAAAATGATATATATTTTTTTATACAAGATTTATCTTAATATATAATACTATATATGTATTCAACAAAGAAAATTGTTAATTGTATTTTCAAAATTTGTAATGTTGTTATTATATATTCTATATGAAAAATCATATCACTCCACACTGCAATATTCTTTCAACATAGCAATATTTTTTTCATTACAACAATCCATAAATATGTAATTTAATATATTATTGTAGAGTAAATTTGTATAATTTGTTCCTTTTACCATTGAACCCAAATATTATTTTTTTACTCATATATATTAATAGTAAAAATGAGGTAAATAGTGGTGGTTCCCTATTAGAATATTCCAAATTCTTAGAGACCAAGAATTGCCCTCAAAGTCCCAATTCCCTCCATGCAAAATTAAATTATATCAATTTAGAAAGGCATAATCAAGATAAAAGTGGACGGATAAGATTTTACCACACCCCACCTCACAGCTCACATAATCCTAAACCCCACACTTGTTTTAAGAATCAAAACAAAACAAAATACACAAACACAAAAGGATAGAGAAATATATCTTGACAATCCCACGTGGCAAGATATGAAGGCCCCACACCTTTGCAAGAATCAAAACACCCTCTCTTCTTCCTTCAAAGCATGTGGAAGCAGGAGATGCCACGTGTTTTACCATTGAGTCCACGCTTGTCCACGTGGCAATCCATGGCAGGCCAGCGGAGATCGCGCGAAACACCAACCTCTTATCAACAAATAAATCTCTCTCACAAAAATTGCCATCATTTCTTTTCTCTCTCAACGGTTTTGGTCTTTACTGTACATTTTTTTCAAACGCTATGAACTCTGTTGCTACCGCTGCAGCGCTCTCTCTGCCTATTTCTTTGTGTAGATCATCTAAGCTCAACACAAAAAAGGTACCTTTTTTTCGTTTCTTTATTTGTTGAACTTACCTGGTTTGGTGCTATTTTTCTTAGAAATTTTGGTTGTGTTGATTTTTTTTTTCCTTATTCAGTCAAATATTTGCTCTGATTGGAGTTGCTCTGGCTTAAAAATGTGTTCTTTTGATGTTTTTCTGTAACAATCTTGTCTGGGTACTGGCTAAAATTAATGGAAAATGATTTAAGATATGGGATTTTTGGTAGATTTTATCTTTAGAAATCAAATGGGGCACCTGCTATTTTTTAGAGAAATATAATTAAGGTAGTTGATTACTGATTACCAGTGGAATTGTTCCTCAGCCTGTGGTAGACTGGTGCCAAACTTAAGAACATTCAACTCTTTGATTTCTTCTCTTGGTGAAGTTATTCCAGTAATTGCTAACTTGGAGGAACACTTATTTAGGTTGATTGAGTTATTTGGTTAGTTCTAACTAAAATCGCAGTTAGGAACACATGCATATTGGGTGTGAATATGGTTATTTATTTATTTATTGCCTCTGCAAAGATGTAGATACTTGCTAATTCAACATGCTTAAGTAATTGAATTTGTGTATTTTCAGGAATTTAGGGGTGGGTTTAGGGTGTTTGCAGTATTTGGGGAAGATGGTGGAGTGCTAGATAAGAAGAGTTCATGGGGTCCCCTCTTTGACGTGGAGGATCCAAGGTCTAAGATGCCACAATGTAAAGGGAAGTTCTTGGATGTGAATCAAGCTCTTGAACTGGCAAGATTTGACATTCAGTACTGTGATTGGCGAGCTCGACAAGATGTTCTTACCATCATGCTTCTTCACGAAAAGGTCTTATATCCTTGATCTCATTAGTTAATGTTTTGTGTTAAGTGGCGGATCCCCTCAACTTTGGGGCAGGGGTGGCAACAGGGCAGGTTTCTCATTATCTTCCCCTGCTCCGTCAACATATTTTTGTACTAGCGGGGCGGGCCAATAATGAAACGGAGTGGGTATACTTATTTATATATATATATATATATAATATTTGAAAAATTAAAAAATATATGTATAATGTATATAATCGGGTTGGTTTTGGATCGTGTTATATCATTACTTGCCCCATTCCATTTAATAAACGGGGCGGGGCGGGACGAAGCGGGGCAAATTAAATTGCCATCCATATTTTGAGGCAGCGAAAATAACTTTCTTAAAATAATGAACAAAAGACTCCTAAAAAGTCATGTTTTGACTAGTAATAAAATATATTTCATATATTAAAGTTAAATATTTATAATTATCAATAAAAAAATCAAATTTATCCATGTATTTTAAATAAAATAATAATACCAAAATAAAATTATGATCATATACTGATCTACTAATATTAGGCATTCTAGCTAGATTGTATCTGTCATTTTTTTTTGCATCAAATATATCAATAATAATATCAGTATTAAATTCTCTAGCTATGTGTTTCTCAATATATACAAGTAATCAAAAAGTTGGTAAGAAAATCATTTTCTATTTTATTTGTTTTGACAATCTTCACATATTGTTGTTGTAGTAAATATAGGTATTTTTTTTTTTTTTTTGAGGGAGTAGACATAGGTAAAGTTAGTACAATACTATAAGTTAAATTAATCTATTAACAAGATAATAAATATTTGATTTTCTTATCTTCACCAAGATTTGATACAAATATAAAATTATTGATATCTTTCGCAAATTCAAATTTTTATCAAAATTAAATTTAAAAAGTTCTAATTGAACTTTTAAATATAACTTTTTTTTGTTCAAAGAAATTCCCAAGATAAAATTTATTTGCAAGCAAACAAAAATTTTCAATATTAAATACCTTGTAGCCATTCATAGGATCTAAACACATGTTAAGAACAAAAAACTCAATTACTCTCTCTGTCCCAAATATATAGGCCTATTTCTATTTTCACACATATTAATAAAAGTTAGTTAATATAGTTTAAATAATAATTTTTGTTTTAACTTTACAAAAATACCCCTCAATTAATTTAATTAATACTCACATAGTAAATTGAAAAAACTTATGTGGTTGTATTAAATAAGGGAAAATTAGGAATTTTAGAGAGTAAATATGTTTTAAAAAAAGAAATAGGCCTATATTTTGGGACAACCAAAAAAGGAAAGTGAGCCTATATCTTATTTAAATCAATTGTTCATTTACTACAATTGTGAGTTTATTACAACTAAAAATATATCAATTTGATAATGTTACTCCATTGTAATAAGATTTTTATTATTATGAGATCAACCTTGACTTGCCATATATTGAGCACTCATGTTAAGAATATCATTTTTCTCATACTTTTTACAAATAGTTTTCACTTTCTCCAATAAAAGATCCTATCATCTTCCCTTAATTTTTGAATAATTTTTTTTGTAGTTATCACTAAATGATGAATTGCATTCAATTTAACTTTTAACTATGAGATTTTCTTTTATTTTGAGAGTGCGGTATAATTATTTTTTAAAAAGAAGTTTGGGGGAGCGAACAATAGTATTTGTTGGAATTTCTTAGTAATATATAATATATACTAAGAGTTTTTCAAAAATATTGGGGGCTACCACCGCCCCCTGCCCCTCCAGGGATCCGCCACTGTTTGTGGATATGATAGATCATAGATAATATATTGTGCAGAAAGCAGGTTGATTGAAGTGAGTTATGGAGACTAATTGTTTTTTTTTTTTGGTTCTTTGAGCTTATAGTTCCTTTGAAATGATTGTACATATGACCTTTGAAATAGTTTGTCTATATTATTTTTAAGATTGGTATGCTGCATTTTTTCTGAGTATATTATTTGTAAGGTGACTTTTCACTTAGACAAATATGGTTGTAGGTTGTTGAAGTTCTAAATCCTCTAGCTCGTGATTACAAGTCTATTGGCACCTTGAAGAAGGACCTAGCTGAGTTGCAAGAAGAATTAGCCCAAGCTCACCAACAGGTTTGCAAATTATCCTTAGTGAGATAGAAAATGTAGCTAAAATAAATTTATATAATTTGCATGAACCAAATGAGGCAGGAGTAATTGTTGATTGGTTACTATATAGATTCGTCATATTGGGATACAGCCAGTAGATCCATTTCACATAATGTTTACAGATATGTTGTGAAGAAAAATTTTCAATTCTTAACTATCCAAGTGATAAGATGCTTTCTCTCCCTCTACAATTTCATCAGTATGTGATGTCTGACTCATGAATAACAACAGGTTCATATATCTGAAGCAAGGGTTGCTACTGCTTTAGATAAACTAGCTTACATGGAAGCATTGGTTAATGATAGGCTGTTACAAGATAGAAGCACAACAGAGTCTGATCAAGTATCCCCTTCTCCTAGCACTTCTACTCAATCTCTGGAAACTGTAAGAGGGAAATTTCCCCGGAAAAGCTTGAATGTGTCAGGTCCAGTTCAACCTTACAATTCCCACCTAAAGAATTTCTGGTACCCTGTTGCATTCTCCATTGATCTGAAGGATGACACCATGGTAAGTTATGCTTTCAAATGTTTGTGATTCATGTTTTATGTATCAAATACCTATTTCCATATACCAATCACATAATTTATATTATCATAAATGAAGTTAGTCATTGCAAAAAAACAGAAGTACAAAAACAAATTATACCACCTCAATTTCATTAATTCTTTAGTTTTCCTCTCTCTTTTTCATTTGTTTCATAAGATAAAAGAAATATATCATGTGCCATTTTTTATGGTACTCAGTGTGAATTTTCTTTTAGAGGTGGAAAGGGGATCTACCTAGGGAATCTTCAAAGAATTTTAGCACCTCAATCATTTGTGGTTTGTATTCTTATGAATTATTTTACCTGTTTTATAGATTCCGATTGATTGCTTTGAGGAACCATGGGTTGTCTTTCGTGGGAAAGATGGGAAACCTGGATGTGTCCAGAACACCTGTGCACACAGAGCATGTCCTCTTCACCTTGGTTCAGTAAATGAGGGTCGGATCCAATGTCCTTACCATGGTCAGTATGAATTAAATGAAATATTTAGAATAGTATGTTCTATATTCATATATTTGGATTGTTCTTGTAAATAAGGTTTATAATTATAAACTAGCAACTAAGTATGCCAAGAAAGAATAGATTACTAATTATTGTAAAATTGGTGATCAATAATTCAGGTTGGGAATACTCAACAGATGGCAAATGTGAGAAGATGCCATCTACGCGACTACTTAATGTGAAGATAAAGTCATTGCCGTGTGTTGAGCAAGAAGGGATGATATGGGTTTGGCCTGGTAGTGACCCTCCAGCAGCGACACTTCCTTCATTACAGCCTCCCTCAGGTTTTGAAGTCCATGCTGAGGTACATTTCAGATGCACCTAGCTCTTTTTGCCTTTTGGTGAATGATTGAAAAGAAACATGTCTTCTCATATATATGCTATATCCTTGCATGTGATAGATTGTCATGGAACTTCCAGTTGAACATGGGCTACTTCTGGATAACTTGTTAGATCTTGCGCATGCCCCTTTTACTCACACGTCTACCTTTGCAAAGGGTTGGACTGTTCCCAGGTTTGCTCCTGTAACTTTAGGGTTGAAAATAAGTATAAGCATGAGTTTTTTCTTTTACATTTTTAAGATGGCAAAACATCCTGTCAAAATTGTGCTGATATAAACTTATAATTCTTTTGTTTGTGATCTAAATTCTCAGCTTGGTGAAATTCTTATCACCTGCATCTGGCCTCCAAGGATACTGGGATCCCTATCCAATTGATATGGAATTTCGACCACCTTGTATGGTGTTATCAACCATTGGGATCTCAAAGCCTGGAAAGCTAGAGGGGAAAAGTACCAGACAATGTGCAACTCACCTTCACCAACTTCATGTATGCTTGCCTTCATCAAGACAAAAGACTAGGTTATTATACAGAATGTCACTGGATTTTGCTCCCATACTAAAGCATATTCCTTTCATTCACTATCTATGGAGACATTTTGCTGAGCAGGTAACAAATAAAAACCGAACTCTCCTTTATATTTATGTTTATGCTTGATACAGAGAGTAGTTTCAACTTTTTAGCCAAATCACCAACCTGTTGCATGGTATTGTTTCAAGGCAGCCTCATCCAGCTATGAAAAGTTACAAAAATTTATATTTGGTGATTTGATTAAAAACCAATTTCCAACCAGAAAGGTTGTGATTGCTGATAGCTAGCTATAAATGTCCTCCTAAGGATGCCCCTAGTCCCCCTAGGTGGTGGAATCTTTTAACAACTTTCAGCACCTGGGGTTATGTTTTTGAAATCACAAGCTTTAGGCTAAGAGTCTGGGATGAGCCAAAAGAGAAATGCCTCCTGTAAGGGTGTAAACCCGGGAGGTTGGCTTGGTGGTAACGGTGTGATCCTCTTGCATCCGCTACGTTGGGTTCCAAGCTTCACCTGTTCGATTGGTTTGTTGTGGGGATTATGAACTAGATTTGCCTAGTGAGCATATTGAGGGAGGGAGTAGTGGGGGCGCGGTGCAGGGATTAGTGATCGTTTCTTGCCCTGGGTTGTGCTTCTCACATTTCAGCTGAATATTTCTTACTTGTGTGACACAGGTACTAAATGAGGATCTGCGACTAGTAGTCGGGCAGCAGGAGCGAATGATCAATGGAGCAAATATATGGAATGCACCAGTTTCTTATGATAAGCTAGGAGTAAGGTATAGGCTATGGAGAGATGCTGTGGAAAGAGGAGCAAAGCAATTACCTTTCAGCAAATCAACATAAAGTAAAAAAAGAAAAACCTAGGATGGATATAACTTCTCTGGATGCTTTTCAAGTCTCAACCTCTCTTATCCAACTTAAGAATCCTAAAGCAGGCTTGCAAATAATAGAAGCACCATTAGAGAATGTTGTGCAGTTTGGCTTTTGGTCTGTTGGACATCCTTGAGACAGTCTTAGCGGAAACTGTTAATTGATATGAGAGGCAGAGAAGAGATTGTTTCTGCACACAAGTCCTTGCAAGATGAGAGAAAACTGTGCACTACCATTATTGTTTTTGTGTACAGTAAAATGAAATTCAATTTTTTTCCCCTCTTTTTTTTCATCTCATTCAAAGCCATTCAGGAGATTGTTTTTCAGCATCATCAAAGGACAATGGTGTTTGAAAAAGATGGAAATATCTGTTGTATCATAGTAAAACATTATATCTAATGAAACTGCAACATTTCCAATTTCCATCCCTTCATTTTTTTTTTTCTTTTCTTTTATGGCAAGTTTAGTCGCTGGAAATGTAACATAATCAAATATATTTTTAATATTACATTTCACTGCAGATTGATAATTCAATTAATGCCAACCATACCTATCCTTCAAATATTTTTGTGAAAATATAAATAAAATGCAATATTCAAAGTGTAACTCTGTTTATTTTGTTTTATCAAATACAAAGAATCTGACTTTTTTAATGCTATTTTTTTATATTAATAAATAATTGAAATCTAGATAAAACACATCAGGTCTGAAACATAATTTTAAAAGTACCATGAATTCTAGTTAAAATCAACACATCAAATTCTCAGTATTAAGATTTGTTCTACATTGCTTGAATACAATAAAAAAGAAATTATTATTAAAAAATCAAAACAAAAAAAATTCCCAAATCCCTTAACCCCCAATTACAGAGAAGATCCACAAAAAGGACAGAATCTGAACTCAGGCTCCACAAGTCGGTCACAGAAACGGCAACGCAAGCTCTCAGAAACGGCTGACAGAGGAGGAACCGAATCAGTGCTTGACGGTGGCATAGAAAAGGACTGAGGAAACATGAGATTACAATTTCTACAATACATAGCGGGCTCTTTGCCGGGCCATTTCCAAACCGGAACAAAGAAGAGCTTGAGAACCTTCTCGTACTCCACAAGATCAGCCTTGGATCCACAGTTAATGCACCTGCCCACACCTGATTTTAGGACCTGACGTACCTGCTGCTCGACTCCTCCAGCAAAGAAGAAGAACATCTTTTTCCCTTTAACTCTCGTCTAGAATAAGATCAGTCTCTAACTACAGGCTTGAGATTTTGTCGTCTTTTTTTATTGAAGAAGAAGAGACAAGGCGAGGCGGTGGCGGTGGCTTCACTCTAGAAGGATCACCAATCATATCTAGAAAAATAAAAAAAGTTATTTTTTTTTTTTTTTTTTTTTAATTTCAATAATTATCAAATTGCTATGTTATGACCTAACATTAGTTCTAGTTCTACAAATATAATATAGTCAAGTGTAAACTGGTTGGCTTCTAACAAATTAGGAAAAGCACATCATACAGCCCTTACATTTTAAGCAATTTGTCTATTAAGAACATAAAATTTTATAAATCCGAATTTTCAATTTTTTTTTTCACATTACAGATTTTTTACATAATAAAAAATAAAATTAATGAGAAATTATATAACAATGCATAAATTACTAAATTGTTACATTATTTTTTAAAAAATTTACACTATTTAATACATAAAATTTAAATTTTTTTATATAATTTTATAATAAAAATTAATATAAAATTTTAATTTTTTAAAAATTATTATTATAAAATTTCTCATTAATTTTATTTTTATTATTAAAAAAATCTTTAATGTAAAAATAAAAAATAAAAAATAAAAAATCGAAATTTCAATATGAACAAATAAAAATTTAATAGCTCAATACACAAAACAGAATAAATTAAAGGATTTTAGAATAGATTTTTTTCAATAAATTATTAATTGAATTCCTCATATATTTTTTTAATGCCATTATTGGAGAAAATAAACCATTAGATTAATTAGATTATATTTGATATATAGGATCTAATGTAATTTAAATTACATTTTTTTAGTTATACCAAATATATGTATTTACCGATGGACAATATTTCAGTGTACAATTTATCTTTATTATTTTTTAAGAATGAGATAAGATAAATGTGTTTAGTAATTATCTATCAATTATTATTTTCAATTAATTGGTGAGTTTAAATTTAAAAATACAAAAGTAATTAGATTGAAAAAAAAAATCATTTGGGTGTGAGAAGTAGAAGGAAGGCAGAAAATTAAAAGAGGAAAGAAAGTCGTACATTAAAAAGGAGAAAATAAAGGTTACAAAGAGACAGCATCAAACATGACATCTTATTGAATTCAAGCACAGAACTAGTGAAGAGGATAACTATGATTCTCCTCTCACATATATCACATAATAATTAACACTTTCTAGTGCAGAAGCAACGGCGGCGTAACCCTCGGCAGTCTCCTCCAGTGAAACCTTCCGTTTTGCAAACGGAAGCACAGTTAGTCTCACTCAGGCATGTTCCCTTGAACTTATGGCTCTGAGACTCGCATGTCCTTGCCTCCGTCATCTCTGATAATAAATCCCGGAGGGAGGTTAGCGAAAATCAATTAATCATTCACATAAATATGGTTAAAAAGTTAATTAATTTAATTACCGGTGGCCACAAGCAGCAAGAAGAGGAGGAGAACAGTTGAAAATAGACGCATAGGAGCCTTCATCTTTTTAATAAACAGAGAAAAGGAGGAGGAGGCGGTGCAATGAGGGCATCTATGTTTGGTTCTCATTTATAGAAGATGGCAAAGGCATAAGTTGCCATGTGTCAAACATGCATAGGAAATCTTTTCTTAAGTTTTATTCTTTAATTATCTTAAAATTTGAATTTTTGTCGACATTGAATTAATTAGTATCTTAAGTGTTACCCTCGCTCTATTCCATAATAAATGATGTTTTGAGAGTTTAATTTTGTTCCATATTATTTAATTTTTTTTTAATATATATATATATATATATATATATATATATATATATATATATATATATATATATTTCTAAATTATATATTTATATATTCTTTTTCATATCAGTTAGAACTTCTCTTCATTTAGAAATGATAATGGGACATGAAATTTCCATTCCCTTAGATATTTGCTTTGAATAGGAAGAAAATTCTCCAAATTTTATCTGTATGAGATGAGAATGTGGAATATTTTTTTTCGTTAGCGAGGATAGAGCGAGGACGTGGAGTGTATTCTCCACCTCGTGAAAATCCTCATCCTCGTCCTTGTAGGAAATCGATATATATATATATATATATATATATATATATATATATATATATATATTATGATTTCTAATTTTATCACTCACTCTTTGTAATTCTCTCGTATTATGACAATTTTAAAGAAATTTATTTAAGTACCCTCATGCTTTTATATATACTGAATTTTTTTAATGTTTTATTAAATAAAATTGCAGAATATTTTTAATATATTATGCGTATTTACATTTTAATTTTGTTTGGTTGATGTTTTGTATGTCTGAATTTGTTAACATTTATATTAAGAATAATTATGTAAATATAATATCGGATCCCCACGGGGATGAGGACGGAGATCCCCGCAGGGTGGGGAATACACTCCCCATCCTTGCTAACGGGAAAAAAATATTCTCCATCCCCACTTCCACGGGGATAAAATTTGGAGAATTTCCGTCCCGTTCGGAGCAAATCCCCACAGGGAACGGGGATTCCCCGCCTCATTGCCATCCCTACATGAGCATTAATTATAGATTGATTTTAGAGCACCAGGTTTGTATATTGGTTAGTATCATTCATTGAGTCGAACGCTCATTCCTATTCAACATTTTTTCCAGATTGCAGGTTGAGCTCGTGGAGAAATTTTAGTTCAGTTATTACTGTCATTCATCCCTTGGTAGTGAAGCTTATTTTAATACTCAGTTATGTAATAAATTTTATATTGTGCTGTATTATAAAACTTTAGAATTTTGCATTGTTATTTTCTTTTATCTGAAATTCTATTTTTATTCATCAGTTATTTAGTTTCTTTTGAGTTTGATGAGTTATTCTGTTAAGCATGAACCTGTTGATGATTTGATGAGATTGAGAAAATTTCTCCAAGTGGCATTGATATAATGTTATGTTCAGGTTCTGTTTAACAGGTGGGCTCATAGCCACTGTTTTGTGACAGTTACAGCTGTCACACTGATAGTTTGTTGTTTAGCGAGTAGTCAAGCTTACTACGAGTTCTAGAAGCCTTATACTTTTTTGTTCCCTAGTGTCGGTCACGTGTCTTCGGGTTCAGATCGTGACAATTACTGTAAAGATGACAATCTTTTTGAGACATTAAAAAGAAAATGAATAACAATTTTTTTAGGACATAAATTGTATTAATTTTAAAGTGAAGGTAATGTAAAGTTTTTCCAAATAAGTTGTTAGTTATATGGAATTATTTAAAAATTTCAACCAAATTGTTAATGTTGAGATTTGATAATAAATTTGTTATTATTTGATGATTTGTTATTATTTGATGAAATTATTCTTTGCTCTTAACAACAAAAATGTAATTATGTAAATAATTTAAAAATGCTTAAATTACCTACTACATCCCTTAAAAAAAGAAAAAAGTTATTCATATTTGTGGGCAAGAAATAAATTCTCATTATAAACATTCATAGTAAATGAATAGTGAAATTGTTAATTTATGTTGTAACTAATGCTAAAAGATAGTAGAATATGTAGTTGTTAGAGCATTTCAAAGGTATTCTTTTTTATTTTAAAAAATATTTTTTACATAAATAAAAAGTATCTTAATTAATTTTTAAATATACAAGTATAATTTTTTTTAAAAGTTTAATTGATTTTTAAAATTTTAAATTTAATTTTTTTTTTATAAATAATAGGTGAAAAAAATTAAATAGCATGTATAAAAAGTTATAAAATTTAAAATAGAGAGTGAAATTGGCTCTTTAGATGTAGAGAGCCAAATTCACTCTTTATTTTAAATTTAAATAATAAAAAATCTATTAAAATCTTATTTTTTTTATATTAACTATTTTTTATAAAAAATTTAAGATATATAAACAGTCACTTGAAGTTTGAAGATGTTCTTAGTATTAAATTTTTTACTTATGATTATAAGATATTTATAATTAACCGTGATTGTTAGTCGTGATCTTCAATAAAATAATAATTATTATTACCAACAACTAAATTGCAATATTAATCTCATAATATATTGGTGCAAGAATAAATAAGTATCATTTGGCAAAAAAAAAAAAAAAAAAAAAAAAAAGAATAAATAAGTATCAAGTGATTAGACTTGAGTGTTTTTTCTAATTTTCTAACTTGATTGTATATGAACATCTTTTAATCCCCATCTCAAATTAAAAATCTCATAATATCATCCAGTAGGGAAAAAAAAACCCTTAAAATTTCATTCTATTTAAGGAGGGTGTATTCAATTAAAATATTTATAGACTTTTTTTAATTGAATGACTTTTACAGAGTTTATGAATTTTTAATGACTTATGTGGAGTTTATAAAATTATGAATGACTTTTAAAGACTTTATTTTAAAAAACTTTTATAGACATTGATAGATATTTATAGATATTAATAGACTTTCGTTGATTTCTAATCTATTTTATTAAGTAAGATTGTTAAATAATTAATTAATAAGATTGTTTTTTTTTTAGTTATAAAATAAAGAGAATACCCAGGAAAACATAAGAACACTCAATTGCCATTAACTTCCATCTGCATAGGAACTCTAATTGGCCAGCTGATACCTTCTTTGTCACTTTGCAAAATAGACAAAATCCCATCAGAATGATCATTCCAAATATTCACTCATCGAGCATGACTTAAAGCCATAGATATTAGAAAATTTATTGTTTGATTGCATTATCTGAATATGTGCTTATATATCACATTATAATA
>CATKHJ010122185.1:0-10425 GCA_949750685.1 Vernicia montana | reverse complement strand
AGCAATGGGAATGAGAAAACACTTTTTTCTACTAATATGAAATCCTTATTTCATCCTTAGTCCCATAAGTCAAGAGTGACGTCTAGCAAAAGATATCATGACTACCTAATTAGAATGAATGAAAGTGTTCGATTACTTATTCATTCCATGGACCATTGTGTGTCCTCTCCTGAGCACCGGTCCGATCCGCTAGAGGGGATCGAAATACTCATTCGGGTTTAGTCTCGCGATGGAACACTCGGGTTTGGATTGGTTGATCTTTGAAAAGCGTTTTGGGAGTCACCACCTTAATTTTATTTTATTTGGAAAAATTTAAGGGAAAACTCAATTTTAATTATTACCCAATAGAAAACGTGCACTAGCCTCGATTACCAAAGAGGATTCGGGGACTAGGTTTTCAGTTCATTTTAATTTGTTTAGTAAATTTAATACATAATGACTTAAAATGGAATTTCATGAACAATAATAATGTATGAACAATTATGAATGAATCAAAATAAAGGAATAAAGTAATTGAATACATAAAGTAAATAAGAATCTTAAATTTACAAAATAAACCAAAATAGGGAACACTTTCTCTAGCCCTTATGGGATTCTAGGAAAGCAACACATTCCTCAAAATTAAATCCAAATAACAAAAGCAATTAAAGAAGGAATTCGAATTACAAAAAAAACAATTAAAGAAGGGAATGAAAGAAAGCACAAAATACACAAAAGAAAGTGAAAAAGGGAGA
The DNA here is from genome assembly GCA_949750685.1 of Vernicia montana. Classification (NCBI taxonomy): domain Eukaryota; kingdom Viridiplantae; phylum Streptophyta; class Magnoliopsida; order Malpighiales; family Euphorbiaceae; genus Vernicia; species Vernicia montana. The sequence goes on along the minus strand of CATKHJ010122185.1, from coordinate 9,691 downwards.
AAGTCTGTTTTAATTGGATTTGATGCTTTTTCAGACAAGCATGCCTACGTATCCCTTCGAATGGGAATCAAAATCCACGTAGGTCGCCTTCTTGCGAAGGAGGTTTGTTTTAGTCTGAACCTTTTATCATGTTTCGGTTTATTGATTAAAGGTTGGTTGATTGATTTTAGTCAAACAGATTTGATTACCAAGTTGTTAATTAAGTCAGGTTTAATTAACAAACAAAAGAGGATCAGAATAAGTTAATTAATTCGGTTTCTAATTAAAATGCCTCTTAAAGCAATTAAAAGAAAAGGATTAAGGAAAGAGGATCATATAAAGAAATGGGAAGCAATAACTATAATAAAAGAACTAAAAGAAGGGGAAATAAAGAAAAGGGAACATGCAAAGGGAAATCACAATAAAGCAAAAAAGAAACTAAGCTAAAAAGAAAACAAAAGCAAACAAAACAACAAAGAAGCAAAACAAACTTCAAAATAAATAAATAAATAAACAAATGAAAAGGGAAGAAAATAAATACCTTTTGATGGCGGAGACTTGTCTCGGTCAGCGGTGGACTAGCCTCGGATCGCAATTCCACCTTGACTTGACTCGGTGGAACCAAAGCCTCCTAACGGCTACTAGGACGGCGTCTTTTAGGACTCCCTCGAACTGGCTTGAGAGAACCCACAAACAACCACCTAAAAAGAGAAAACTTTGAACTAAAAGGCAGCTCTTTTGAACCAAGCCTTTGAAACTGCTAGCTTTTAACCAATTTGGTTTGATTTTAGCTAGTCAAGTGTATTGAATTGTATCTAAATGAATAGAAATGAAGGGTTTATATAGGTAGGAGGGGGGGGGAACATTTCTCATGTTTTCCAATGTGGGATAATGAACCAGAAGCATCGAAACCACACACAGTCTTCCTGGGACCGCACACAGGCTATTCTGGAACGCACAGGAAAGACTAGGACCGCACAGGATAAGCATGACCGCACACACCCTTTTTGGGACCGCACACAGCCTGTGCAGAACCACACAGGATTATGCAGAACCGCACAGGGCATCTGCAGTTCCTAAGGGACCCTGTGCGGTCCTCCAGGTCAAACGGGTCAGATTCTTCCAATTTTTCAACCCTTTCTTACCCATTTTAGCTTCCGAGACTTATTTACATATCCAAGGGTTCAAACAGTGTAAAATTTAGGGTTCACATCTGCCAAAGGCAAATTAAACACAATTCTCTTCCTATGGAAATCTATAGTAGTATAGTCCTTAGACAGCCAGTCCATGCCCAAGATAACGTCGAATTCCAAAATGGGTAATTCTACTAAGTCTACCTCAAGCTCTCTATCACTTATGTTTACCATGCACGAGGATAAAATATTTTGGACTTCTATCTCTTCCTCTAAAGGTGTGGATACAATCAATGGGTTCTTATATGGTTTACATGTCATAAGCAACTTCTTAGCAAAATGAGAAGATACAAAAGAACTGGTAGCTCCCGAATTAAACAATATTTTAGCATTAACAGCTTGGTTATAGAGAATATTTGTTACAACTGTATTCGAGGCCTGTGCCTCCTATTGGGTCAAAGAAAATTCTCTCCCTCATCCTCATCCCATAGGAGCTTATCCTGATGCTTGACCTGCTCCTCAGCTAGCCTCGTTACCTCTTCCAACACTTCTTCGCCTAATTTATATTCCATTATTTCTACCTCTCTCCATCTAGAGAATATATTAGGAAGCTTGGGTATACCAGTTGATGCGACTTGTGCATAATTTTTCACAAAATGTCATAATTGTCCACAACCAAAACAAGCACTATTCTCCCTCAAACACTAACCTCTGTATGACTTCCCATAAAAAGAGCATTGAGGAATTGAAGTTCTTGAAGGTGTTGAACTCATTTTGCCAAGGCTCATATGAGAAGTGGATCGAGGAGGATTTAGCCTCGACTGGGACCTTCTTGTCTGTCTTTAAGTACTAACCCTAGGGGCTTATTAATAAGAAATATTTGTTCTCCTTACCCCACTATCATCTCGATTCAGCTTGGGTGAACTTCTTATCTTTGCCTTCTTCTTTTGCTCTTGGGTTGCCTTCACCTCCATCTCTTTGTTCTCAATTACCTTCGCCTTGTCCACTATCTTAAAGAAGGAATTGAATTCATGGGCAGCCAACATTCTGAACAGAGGTGCAATCAATCCTCTTCGGAAATGTTGAATTCAAGCTACTTCATTAAAACCAGGGCAGGAGCGAAATTGCTTAGTTGATTGAACTTCTTCACATAATCATATACAAACATATCTGGGGTCTGTACTAACCTTTCAAACTCCTTTGCCCTCACCTCCCTTAGACTTTCTAAGAGGAATTCATTTATCACCATTTCCTTGTTGCTCCCAAGTGACTTCCTTATAATTTTGAAGCAATCCAAATATGCTTTACTTGAACCAATCCTTTGCATCACTTTTCATAAGGTGGCCAACAAACTCCACTGCTCTTCAATATGGTATTCTTATGATCTATGCCTTATCCTCTACCTCTTCAAGAAAATCCATGAGGTCCACATCACCTTTGTACTCAAAAGGTTTAAGCTTCATAAACTTTCAAAGGAAACTTCCTCGACTTGAGGAACAATTTGTGGCTACTGGGGAGCACCTAGGGGAGCAGCAGGAGCAACAGGGCAACAAAAGTAGAGGAAATAGGTTGTTGTCTCTGTTGGGCTAAAAATTTTCATCCAATATCTCATAATTTCTCTTAAGCTGATCCAATCTCTATGCCATAGTGGCTGCATCAACAAGAGGTATAGGTGGAGGCACCACATTCTCCCCTGTCCTTCCAATGGAATTCTCATCAAGTCGAGCAACTTGTCTAGGACAACCACGCTCTCATCCACATCCATGTTGGGGAGAAATCTCGCTATTGAATAAACAAAGATAAACTATTTAGACTTATAACATAATGATATGATAATCTATACCAAAGAAAAACAAAATAATGATGAGAAGGGTTCCTATGCTCTGTAGTTTCTCTTGTCATGCACATCTTAAGTTAATACACTTACAAGGTCTCATATACTTTCAAACCTAAGCTTTGATACCACTCTATCACACTCCGAACTTCAATAGTGTGATAGTCTTAGGGCATAGGTAGGTTTAAGACCACCAAACACTCGTAGAACCCACTATCAAACAATAGGAAACTATAAACAACATACAACCACACATTATATAACAAATGAAAGAAAATCATACTTCCCATTTATTTAAAATAAATTGTTTCACACATCACCATTAACATTCTACGAAGCAGCTAAGATTTGAATTAAAACTGTTTCATTTATATGAAAAAACAATAGTCTTAAACATATACATTTTTTTGAAAGCTTCGAGGAAGAAGAATCACGAAGCTTAGTTTTCTCTGTCTCTAACCTCTTCAACTCGACCACTTGAAACCACAGATGAGGAGGGTGAGCCATCAACTCAGTTAATTATGAAAAGCATTAATACTTGGGGTCCTAGAATGAACAATAATTTTATATACATAAATTAATTAATTAATTACATAGGGTACAAGAACGATTAATATATGCCAAATAAAAATCGGCACCAATGATACTATCTGTCATAAAAAAAATAGTACAATAACCATCAGAGAAAAATGGGCGGTACTGCACCACTGTCTCCATAAGTCTCAGTAACTATCAAGGCAATAACTTTTCTCTGTACATATGCTTGGCTAAGCATATGCCTAGGATGTATGAACCTCTATAGGTACAATACTGATAACTTAGACTCTATCAATCGAGTCACCGGTGTACACTATCTAATGATTTTTCTCCCATTAGCAAGTGTGTTCTGTCATGCGTGGTTCAAGCTCAGTAGCGGTTCAGTAAGGATCATAACAATAAATAATAAGTTGGCCCAATGATATCATTAATAACAATTGAACAATTAACAATTTACATTTAAAAATTGGCTTTCCAACATTTAAGTAATGAACAATATGGCTTTCATGTCCTAATGGGAAGTAAAATAACATCAATATTATAGCAATAATCATAATATCATTTCAGTCATAATAATTAAATCAAAAGAAAGGATTTTTTAACATAAGCAATTTATGGTGGTTTTACCATGCATTCATACATTTCATAACTTACCTCAAAGCTAATCCTTCACTTAAGCTTAGATCACCTCTACAATCACAATACTTAACAGTTCTTGGCTCGATCGGCTACAAGTCAACTCTTACTCTAACTAACTCTTCAAAAGAAAGGTAGAAGAAAAGGTAAATTACTTAGATCTAAGATTTCTCAAAAGAAGATAAAGAAATCTGATTAAGAGAAGAAGAAGAGTTAACAGATGGTTTATACCTCATGAGGAGCACTCCAGATGATTAGTAATTATTTTCATTCATTTTTTAAAGTTTTTTATTTTACTTGTTAATATATTTCAATTATTAATAGGCTCGGCAATTGGGACGCGAGCCTCTGCCCATTGAGGTCTTCGTTCGCACACACAATAAGAAGAATGACGGACATACATTTGTTGATACAAGATCACGAAGGGTTAATGTAAGTAACAAAATAATTAAATTAAAATTAAAATTAATTTTTTATAATGCTATATTGTTATGATAATCACTAATATTGTATAAAATGCAAGAGAATATCAATAACCTTCATGAGCAATTGTCACAGCTAGCCTCGAGATCCACTGAGCCTCGTCAGGTGGACGAGAGGGAGTTATACCTTTAGGTTGTTTGGGGCCAGACGAAGGGCAGGATTTACGGTATCGGTTCTAAGGCACTGCATTTTTATGGACATCCTGGTGCCAGTACTTCTTCTGCCCCACCCCTACCCCCTTCATCTGAGGACATTCAGCGGGAGGTGGATAGGCGAGTAGATGAGAGGTTAAGGGGTATTGAGGAGTGGCTATGGAGCTTATCAGCAGCCACTGGGGTACCTTTACCACATCATCTTCTATTGCAGCCTACTTCAGACCAACAACCTGCTCTTCTGTATGCTTCAGACTAGCAGCCTGCTCGTCTGCCTGTTTTAGGAGATGGTGCTGATGCTGGTGATGATTATTTGTTGGCCAACGGAATATTTCATTGGTAATAAGTGTTTTTCGATAGTGGTTGTATGTCTTGTACCTTACGTGTCTTATATAAAAAGGAATCGAATAAAATATTAGTAAAAATTTCTTAGTGGTAGGCATTCTATTCATTAACAATCATTAAATTTTGCCACGCAGAAGACATGCACTCAAAAGTAACACACAATTAGAAACTTACACTTGTCCATTTACTGTATAATGTCACTAGACTTCGAGTTATTCAGCTTGCTTCATAACTCTATACAGGCACCTTTTTGCCTCGATACGGAGCTCCTCGCTCGTCTTTGTCCTTGACAACTCACTAACTCATATAATTATACATCGAGGCTTCATTCTCGTTAATGAAGCTAGTCCTTACTATCGAACTTTGTCATCGTCATCAAAACTCATCCTCGGCAAGCAAAATCTTTAAGTAAAACTTTTAACTTAACGCATCTTAATAGATACTTGGAATATTAATACTACCCAAATATATTGAATAAAAAAAATCAAATCTCAGAATATTATAAGTATTAAGAACTCGAGGTATTACACAAACCGAAAATCATGATTTGTAAATATATAGGGTTGGTCATGGTTCAAGAAAATAAGCAAACTAAATTTTCAGTTTGGTTTGTGATTTAATAAAATTTCAAATCATTATAATCTGAACCAACCCGAAGTATTAAATATATATAAAAATATATTATAAATTATTAAATTATAATAGTATAAAAAGAGATTATTAATTGAATAATCCATCAAAATATTTAATAATATTTTAAAGGAATACTTTCTTAGTAATTTCATTTAATAATATCTTATTTTTATTAAAATATTTTATTTTTTTTATTTTCATTTTAATGGTTATAATTTTAATTTAAATAGGATTAATTTTAATCTCTTTTCATTTCTTAATTTATTTTTTCTTGTCTATTTCACATATAATAAAAATATTTTCCTAAGATATTTATAAATATATTTTTTTATTTTTTTATGATTTTAGAAGTTAAAATAAGTGTTTAATAGAAATCAATTCAATTTTAAAATTGATATTAAATTTAATTCGGTTTAAACCGAATCTGATATAATTTTTAATAAACCAATCCAAAATTATTGATTTTACATCATTTTAGTTTGGTTTCAATTTGAATATTTATGAAATAGAAGATATCAGTTTAGTCTGACATATGACTCACATACTGTCCAAACCAACCCATGTACACCTCTAATTTGGAGCACATAACAATTCTAGTTAGTAATATTACATAGAAATGGAATAACAATTTTTATTCGGGTATAAAACTTAATTATGCTCCATTAATTTGAAAAATTCATATATTAAATTAATATATAATTAAAATTTCAATAATTATTGTGCATATAAAATTTAAATTTAATATAAAAATAACTATTACATCCCGAGTTCTAAGGGTAGTAGACAAGAAATTGCAATTGATTTATGCTTGCTTCTATCAGTACTCTTTGTTAAACATGTATATATATTTATTTTCTACAGCAGATTAGTTAGTAATGTTTTCTAGGATATGTGCAAACTTGTAAATACTCATAAGTAGTTAGGGGTTTTATGTCTTTTTACTGGTTGTATATAAATACTCTTGTAACATATTAGTTAGGGGTTTTATGTCTTTTTACTAGTTTTATATAAATACTCTTGTAACAAATTAGTTAGGGGTTTTATGTCTTTTTACTGGTTGTAAATAAATACTCTTGAAACAAATTCTTTTAGTTCATGTTGAATGAATGAGATAATTTTTTCCTTTTCTCTGAGATTGTGAATCTGTTCGAACCAGAAAACTCTAGCAAGCTACAATGGCAACTTGATGAGTTTTACATGGTATCAGAGCGGGTCTAGTGAGATTTTTGATGAAAATGGAAGATTTTCTTTCAATCGTAATCGATTTAATATTTTTTTTTTTCTGAGAGATTGGTGAATTTGCTTCAACAGATTTAGAGTTTCATATTTTTTGGGGTTTTTTCGATCTGGTTTCTTCATTGTGATTTTATTTAAGGTTTTGGTTAATAAAGAGAGAGATAATTTTAGTTTTCATTAATTCTCAAGTCAGAGATCCTTTAATTGCAGTAGCCTCTTTTTTCTTTGAGAATTTGTTCATTCTTTGTCGATATGGATTCGGATTCAAATCCGGAACAAAGAAATGTTAGAGCACCATGAAGAAATGGTCAAGGTGACGTCAATCAGAGATCAGAAACTCAGAATAGCGAAGATCCATTATTTTTGCAAAATTCAGATCATCCAGGTATGATTCTCGTTACTGCTCATCTAGATGGAAGGAATTTCATGTCTTGGAATAGGTCTATGAAGTTAGCCCTAGGTGATAAGGTAAAGCTAGGGTTCATAAATGGTTGATGTCCTATGCCTGATGAAAACTCAAAAAAATTTGAACAATGGTAGCGAGTAGATTTCATGGTTACCTCCTGGATATTAAATTCAATATCCAAGGAGTTGGTTGATCCTTTTATATATGCAAGAACTACAAAAGAACTTTGGGAAGAGTTGGAGGAGAGATTCGGAGAGAGTAATGGAGCTCATCCACTTTATATTAAACAAGAAAGATAAAAAGATAAGTGCATGAAATTATGAGAAGAAAATATAAATGTTTTATTATAAAAGAAGACTTAACATTATAAGATAGAGAAAAGGACCAACATGGTCAAAAGAAATACATGGAAAGGAAAAAGAAGAAAAAATGACAGATTCAGACTCGGACTTGGTCTTGGATTTTAAGATTTGGACTTGGACTCAATCTCAGATAGGTTAGATTAGCTGGACTTGAACTCCTCCATGTCATGCTAATTGGGCTTTGGTTCGTGAGACGAAGTGGGGTTTGTCTCCACTTTAATCATAAAGATACATGAGCTTTGAAGATGGACTTTGAAGCATGGGTCAATTCCATAGTTTTTTTTTTTTTTTTGGGACGAGGGAAATGGTGGGATTAAGGCATGTCGATCTAGCCTCAAAGGTTGTTGGATTTTTATTGCAGATATTTCACCACTGTTCAGATTAGTGGTAGAGAATTCATCTTGAAGTTGTCTACTTTGGATGCAATCTTCAATCTTTATGGCAATTGCAACCAAAGCTTTGAAGTTGGGCAACTATTGGGTTAACAAATGGTATTGGTAAACAAGGAATAGGTTCTTAACAAAGATGTCTAGTTGCTCTTGTTCGGTTGGTCGGTTCAACATTTAAGCAGCTTTCGCCCTCCACCTTATAAGGAATGTGGAGAAGAACTCATTTGGAAATTGTTTGGTTGTTTCCAAGTTACGCCTAGTGATGTCCACTTCGATATTGTAATGATATTGTTTAATGAATGCATTACAAATATCATCCCATGTCCTTTTCTGGCTATTATTTTGGGAAAGAAACCATCTCATAACAGCGCTAATTAAAGATTATTGGAACAGTTGAGCAAGGAGCTCGTTGCTAAGTCCTAAAGGCTTCATTGCCCCCACATATATTTTCAAATGGGTCTTAGGGAAAGTGATTCCTTCAAATTTGTCCATTTTGGGCATCTTAAATTTGGGTGGAAGCTTGGCATTGGGAAACAAGGTTAAGGTATCCACATCAATCAGGTCGTTATGGTGTTTCAAGGCTTCAATGGAATTTTCCATTACTTTAAGTCGGCTTAGAAGTTGTTTCTCTATTGAGGTTCCTCCTCCTTGAAAAAGATTCATGGTGGGGGAATTGGTTACTTGGGGTAGCATAGTAAGGAGTGTGAGGTTGATTTGATCAACATTGGAAGGAGGTATGATGTTGGTCTAATTAATATTAGGACCAAAAGGTATGGTAAAGGAGCTTGGATCAGTTGGGTTTGATTTGGTATGGTTCATTAACCCTCTTACTTCATTCATGATTGACTAGCGTTGGGAATTTAAGGCGTTGGTGAGGGTGGCTTAAAAGGTTTCCTCTTATGGGAAGGTTAATCATGAATGTGGTCATAGCATTCATATCAATCAGGTCAGCCATTGGTACCTTGAAAGCAAAATAAAAAAATGAGATAAGTCTATGGGAAAACGTATGAAAAGGTGATGAAAGCATGGGTTAGTATGTAAATTCTAAGAGAAAATGATTCCCTAAGGTATTATGGGCCAAATATTTTGGGCTTAAAGGCAGAATGTTGAAGGTTTTGGGCCAAGAGATTTTGAGCTTAGGATAATATGTTTAAGGGTTAAGGCCTTTGGATGAAGGGTAAAAGTGTTTAAGGTAAAGCATATTTATGGCTAAGGTTGACTCTAAACTAGTTCAAGGTACAACCTCTTCTCATGAAATGGAATGCATGCTTTATGCATCATGGATGTATGGAGAAAAAGTTTTTCATGGACATATGATCATAATAAGGCTTTCTTTATTATGGTTCATACAACCTAAGGTCGAAATTCTATGTTCATTACATGAAAGAATAAAGGTGGCTTGATATAGGGTACTGTGAGGCCTCGCCCGAGCACCGGTCCGATCCGCTAGAGGGGGATCGAAATGCTCATTCAGGTCTGGTCTCACGAATGGAACCCTCGGGTTCGGATTGGTTGATTTCTGAAAATTGACTTTGGGAGTCGCCACCTTAATTTATTTTTAATTGG
>CATKHJ010122113.1:0-28849 GCA_949750685.1 Vernicia montana | reverse complement strand
AATTACGAAAAAATAGTTTAATTTACGAAAAAAATATAAGAAAATTATAATTTTTCGTAAAAGAGTCATTTTTTTCGTAATAGTCAATAAAACAAAGTAAATTTACTTTGTTAAAAACAAAGTAACCATAGAAAACACCATTGTACTATAGATAAATACATACTGAAAAAATGACCTTGTGTTCAATATTGAACCTGAGGTTAATAAAAGAAACTTGAGTTTTGCAGTAACCTCTATAGACTATAGCCTATAGGCAGCATAAGAGAAAGAAAAAACCCATAAAGCAGCCATTAAAATCAAAATTGTAGCCATAATACATAAAAAAAAAAAATCATTTGGAAAAAGATTTCAAGAAAATAAAAGTTGGTAAGTGTTTGAGGCCCTTGGCAACATAGTTAGCTTCTTTAGAATGTCTAACTTTTTCCTATAACCAGTAAAAGATGAGATTGCAAATTGCTTCAAGACTTTTGCATTCTTTAAGAAATACTCCACCAATATCATCTCCTCTGTATTCTCTTCAAATATTTGAAATTCAATCCTCTCAAGGGATGACAACAAACACTCAGGCACATCTTTATCTTCATCAAGTATAGAATCCCAAAGAATTATAAGCCTCTTTTTGTCACCGTCTTCCTGTTTAATAAAAAATCAAGATTAAGTAATTAAGCTTAATAAAATAACAACTACTTATATATTAGCAAAGAGAAACCAAGAAATTATATATATATATAGCTGATGATTTTTTGCAACAGAATTAACCTTATTGATGATGAATTCTTTCAAATTCGGCGACCATTTTAGTATTTCAGTAAAAATCACCCATTCTTTTCCTCTAGGTCTCACCTCTAATCGAGTCAAATTAAGAAAATGAGGAAAGTTATCAACAGATTCAATAGAAAGAGCCTGAGAATGAGCTTTCGTTAGGTGGTACTGGAGTATTGTTTCAATTCTAATCATATTCTATATATATATATATATATATATATATATATTGTAGAAACACACCTCCATAGTTTGGGCAGATAAGCTTAAAGAGCTGACATTAGAGATTTGTCTGAGAAATAGAAGCAATGCATCCCCATAGTTTTTGGGTTCTCTCCAACTACCATAGTGCTGACTAACATCAACTATTGCTTTATCCAGCGACGAAAGCTTTATTGCCTTATATTCTTCAGAAAATTGATCCTTGAGCTCAAGACATTCAAGTTGAGGAGCCTCTATCACCACACTGCAATAACTATGCCTATATTGTCCTAGGATTATCTTTTTAGTAACAATGTTATAAGTTGTCGGCCAATTTACCATTTTGACTTTTTTATAAAATATTTATTATTTTAGGTGTTTTCTGAAAATATTTTTAATTTTAAGTGTTTTGAAAACTAATTCTAATTTTAGATGTTTTTAGGATGAGTTGGCTGGACAATTCTGTCCGCAGGTCAAGCCAGTAAACTGAAGTTGTTCGCTATTAGGACCAGTGGACAGATGCTGTCAGCTGGTCCCATTAACAGACAGCCTTACTATTTTTTATTTATTTTTTTAGTTCCAGTGTTTGTTTGGTTTTTATGGCACCAAAGTTCACGTGTTTACTTTAGTTCCAGTGTTTACTTTAGTTCACGTGTTTACTTTTAAATAAAACTCTCTATTTTTCTCTCACTAGAAACTCTCTCTATTTGAGATTTAGAATACAAATGAAAGAGGAGAGTCTGGCCTTTTATAGGCAGCAAATACGCGTTAAAAACACGAATTGGAGAAAACAATTGGCACCCAATTGGCGCCAGTTGCTATTGTTGACATTTTTAACATATAAATAATAAATATATGATATTATTTAAAATTTTAGTTCGATTCTAATTGAACTTCTGACTCATGATCCTCTACTTTCACCGATTCTAAAATCGGACCAAATTTAAAAACGTTAATTCAAATCCACTTAAAAAAGTTGACGCTCGAAGTGACTCAAATTCAAAATGACCCAATCCAAATCTATTAACTTGATATGATCTATTTGCTACCTCTAATTTAAATATTTGCTAACAATTAAAAAGGCAAAAACTGAATAAAAAGGATAAAAGTTTAAATTGAAACTTAACTTTGGTCTAATAAGTAAATTTACCTTAATTGTTTTTGCAATTTTTGTGATTTTTTTGTCAATTGTATCATATATATTCTTTTAGAATAAATGTCAGTTATATTCTAAGTCAAAATTGAAAAAATTATTATTATTATTATTATTATTATTATTATTATTATTAATTAGAAGTTGAAAAATTATATTAACTCTTAAATTTGTTGTATATCATATATTGCCAATTAATTTTTAAATTTTGGTAGAAGTTAATTAGACTTTTAATTTTAAAATTTTAGTTAATTAAGTCATTAATTTAAAGGTAAAGTACGATTTAATTCCTAAGGTTTGGCGAAATTAATTACTTCATCCCAACATTTTGAAAAAATCACTTTTTAATCTTTCAAGTTTTGTTCCGTTATAACAAATAGTCCTTCCATCCATTTTTTTACACTTTTCAATTAAACAATAATAAAAAAGCAAAAAAAAAAAATTAAAATACAAAAATACCCTCATCACTATCATCATGAACATTTTGAGATTATTTTCCTTATAAAATTAATGGCAACGCCGCGTTAGCCCATAGAATTCCCGTCTCTTCCATGGTGTATTTTTTGGCTCATAATTGACTAGTTAGTTTTTGGCAATATTTGGGATTCATATTAACTTAGTTGGGATGTTGACTTTGGTTCATTTCCTCAAATTCCACATCGAAATAATGTGGGAAATGAGGAGGCTTCCTTAGTTATAAAAGGAAGCCTCCTCTTTTAGTTTTAAATCATTACAACAATTAAAACCTCTCCTATTTCTAAGGTTTTAAATTGTATTCTCTTTTTTTTTTCTTTTATAATATTTCTTTGAAATTATTGAAATATTATTTTGGTAGTATCCAAGGACGTAGGTATAATTGACCGAACTTCGTTAAAATTTTGGTAATCTCTTTATTGTCTATTTAATAGCTATTGTCGGGTATAGTTATAGAGAATTATTGTGCTATTAAATTACTTGTCTTGGTAAAATTATGTCTAAGGAGTGTGGTATTTAAGAAGACCATTGTGACCCACCACGCTTTCCTAGGAATTTACTTTGGGGTAATTTGTTAGTACAATTGTTCTCACTCTATTCACATGTGTAATATTTTCAAGATGAATTTATTATTATTGGTGGAAGTAACCTGAATTCCTCAACGATTAGTATCAGAGCTCTTGGTTATCTTAGTATGCTCTGTGGTTGCGGTTTAGGATGATCTTTCACATCTTAAAAGATTTTTTTGGGCTAATTGGCATTCCGCATTGACAGCTATTAAATAGAATTTGTAGTAGAAATGTCAGACGACATAAAAGATTTCACATCTTCAATTTTAGCAAGAACTACTGTGACAAATGCTAGATTTGTAGTGGAGATTTTTTATGGCACCAAACATTTCGGCATGTGGTAAAGTGAGGTTCTAAATGCTCTTTTCAACAAGGTCTAGACATTGCCATTGAAAAAGAGAAACCATATGATGTTAAGGAGAAAGAATGGAAGATTATTAATCGTGTGGCATGTGGTACAATTCGCTCGTGTCTTTCCAGAGAGAAGAAGTATGCATTCTCCAAGGAAATTTCTGCAAGTAAATTGTGGAAGGCACTAGAGAGGAGAAATATTTGAAGAAAAGCAGTCAAAATAAGTTGCATATAAAAAAAAAAATTATTTCGCTTCTCTTATGTTCCGAGTACCATGATGAATGAGCACATTACCAATGTTAATCAGCTAGTAACTAATTTAGTGAATTTGGATGTGGCTTTTGAAGATGAAGATTTGGCATTGATGTTGTTGGGATTCCTTCCTAAGGAGTTTGAGTTTCTTGAAACTACTCTACTTCACGGGAAGTCTAAAGTGTCTCTCAGTGAAGTTACTGCTGCCCTGTACAATTATGAGCTCAGAAAGCGAGACAAGAAATAAAATACTAGTGGTGCATCAGAAGCAATGGTAGTGAGAGGACGCTCTCATAATCACAATAAAGGAAGGAGAGAGAGATCCACGTCGAAGTCCAGATCATAGAAAGATGAATGTGCCTTTTGCCGAAAAAAAGGGCACTAGAAGAAGGATTGTCCTAAGCTGAAAGATAAAAGCAAGCCTGATAAAGGGAAACTTGTCTCAAATTCGAACGTAGCTTAGTACAATGATGAAGACTCAGACCTTTCACTTGTTTTCATGACATCCGCAAGCTCTTCTAGCGCATGGCTATTGGATTCTAGATGTAGCCATCAGATGTGTCCCCATCGGGATTGGTTTTTTTATTTTAAATAACTAGAAGGTGGAGTTGTTTACACGGCTAATGATACCCCTTTACAACAAATGGGATTGGTTCCATCCAACTGAGAAATTATGATGAATCAATCAGGGTGTTGACAGATGTTCGTTATGTGCCTAGTTTGATGAAGAATCTCATCTCTGTGGGAGTCTTAGAATCAAAGGGCTTTGTTGTAACTGCAGCAAATGGAGTAATGAAGGTCATCTCTGGTGCACTTGTGGTGATGAAAGGAATTCGAAAGAATAATAATTTGTATTACTATTAGGGTAATGCAATTATTGGAACAGCAGCAGCAACTTCTAGTGATGATAAAGAGATAGAAATTACTAGGCTTTGGCATATGCGCTTGGGACATGCAGGCGAAAAATCCTTGAAATTTCTAATAAATCAAGAATTGTTGAAAGGAGCTCGGGCTTGCAAATTAGATTTTTGTGAGCATTGCATCAAAGGGAAGCAGACAAGGGTGAAATTTGGTACAATAATCCATGATACCGAGGATATTTTGGATTATGTTTACTCAGATGTGTAGCGGCCTTTCAAGACAACTTCATTGGGAGGAAAATACTATTATGTTACCTTTGTTGATGATTTTTTTTCCAGAGAGTTTGGGTGTACACTATGAAGACTAAGGATGAAGTGTTGACATTTTTCACCAAGTGGAAAAAGGTGGTGGAAACTCAAACTGGTAGAAAGATCAAATATCTCTGCACTGACAATGGTGAAGAGTATCCATCACATGTGTCCCCATCGGGATTGGTTTTTTTATTTTAAATATCTAGAAGGTGGAATTGTTTACATGGCTAATGATACCCCTTTACAACAAATGGGATTGGTTCCATCCGACTGAGAAATTATGATGAATCAATCAGGGTGTTGACATATGTTCGTTATGTGCCTAATTTGATGAAGAATCTCATCTCTGTGGGAGTCCTAGAATCAAAGGGCTTTGTTGTAACTACAGCAAATGGAGTAATGAATGTCATCTCTAGTGCACTTGTGGTGATGAAAGGAATTCAAAAGAATAATAATTTGTATTACTATCAGGGTAATGCAATTATTGGAACAGCAGCAGTAACTTCTAGTGATGATAAAGAGATAGAAACTACTAGGCTTTGGCATATGCGCTTGGGACATGCAGGCGAAAAATCCTTGAAACTTCTAATAAATCAAGAATTGTTGAAAGGAGCTCGGGCTTGCAAATTTGATTTTTGTGAGCATTGCATCAAAGGGAAGCAGACAAGGGTGAAATTTGGCACAACAATCTATGATACCGAGGGTATTTTTGATTATGTTTACTCAGATGTGTAGGGGCCTTTCAAGACAACTTCATTGGGAGGAAAGCACTATTGTGTTACCTTTGTTGATGATTTTTTTTTCCAGAGAGTTTGGGTGTACACTATGAAGACTAAGGATGAAGTATTGACAGTTTTCACCAAGTGAAAAAAGGTGGTGGAAACTCAAACTGGTAGAAAGATCAAATATCTCTGCACTGACAACGGTGAAGAGTATCCATCACATATGTCCCCATCGGGATTGGTTTTTTGATTTTAAATAACTAGAAGGTGGAGTTGTTTACACGCCTAATGATACCCCTTTACAACAAATGGGATTGGTTCCATCCGACTGAGAAATTATGATGGATCAATCAGGGTGCTGACAGATGTTTGTTATGTGCCTAGTTTGATGAAGAATCTCATCTCTGCGGGAGTCCTAGAATCAAAGGGCTTTATTGTAACTGCAGCAAATGGAGTAATTAAGGTCATCTCTGGTGCACTTGTGATGATGAAAGGAATTCGAAAGAATAATAATTTGTATTACTATCAGGGTAATGCAATTATTGGAACAGCAGTAGCAACTTCTAGTGATGATAAAGAGATAGAAACTACTAGGCTTTAGCATATGCGCTTGGGACATGTAGGCGAAAAATTCTTGAAACTTCTAATAAATCAAGAATTGTTGAAAGGAGCTCACGCTTGCAAATTAGATTTTTGTGAGCATTGCATCAAAGGGAAGCAGACAAGGGTGAAATTTGGTACAACAATCCATGATACCGAGGGTATTTTGGATTATGTTTACTCATATGTGTAAGGGCTTTCAAAACAACTTCATTGGGAGGAAAACATTATTATGTTACCTTTGTTAATGATTTTTTTTTCCGGAGAGTTTGGGTGTACACTATGAAGACTAAGGATGAAGTGTTTACAGTTTTCACCAAGTGAAAAAAGGTGGTGGAAACTCAGACTGGCAGAAAGATCAAATATCTCCGCACTGACAATAGTGAAGAGTATAGAAGTAATCCATTTTTGAAAGTCTGCGAAGCTGAAGGTATAATTCGACACTTCACAGTCAGGAATACACCACAATAAAATAGGGTGGTAGAACACATGAACTGAATATTGCTGGAGAAAGTTAGGTGCATGTTATCCAATGTTGGGTTAGGCAGACAATTTTGGCTGAGGCGGTGACATATGTGAGCCATCTCATTAATCGACTACCATAAACTACTATTAGAGGCAAGACGCCTTTGGAGATGTGGTCTGGAAAACCTGCTACAGATTATGATTCTTTACGTGTGTTTGGTTCCACTGCATACTACCATGTTAAGAAATCGAAGCTAGATCTAATAGCTAAAATAACACTCTTTATGGGGATTACATTTGGAGTGAAAGGGCATCGGCTTTGGTATCCAGAGTTGAAGAAGATAATTTTTAGCAGGGATGTTACCTTCGATGAGTCTACCATGTTGGAGAAGGTAACTAGTCAGCAGTCAGATGGTACTCTGCAATAGGTGGAGAGTACTCCAAAATAGGTAGAGTTTGAAAGAAGAATTGACCCAGCAGAGAAAGATGTATTTATTGGAGATACTCCTTTGGTAGACGAGGAGTCAGATAAAGAAGAAACTCCTACAGTAGATGAGGAGTTTAAAGAAGAAGAGATTACAACCCAAGAACCTACACAACAACACTTACCGATTGCATTGAGGAACCCACAATGAAAAATTCAAAAGCCTACTCGCTTTGTTGATATAGTGGCTTATGCATCACCAATTGAAGATGATGGAATTCCAACCATTTTTCGTGAAGCAGTTCAAAGTTTTGAAAAGGAAAAATGGAGGAATGCTATGAATGAAGAAATGCAGTCCCTTAGAAAGAATCAGACGTGGGAGCTAGCTAGCTACTAAAGGGAAAGAAGAAAATTGGATGCAAATGGGTATTCGCTAAGAAAGATGGATTTCCTAACAAAAATGATGTTCACTACAAGGCAATGTTGGTGGCTAAAGGCTATGCACAGATTAAGGAAATTGATTATAATGAAGTATTTTCTCAAGTTGTAAAACATTCCTCCATTAGAATTTTGTTGGCCTTGGTAACACAATTAGATTTGGAACTCTAAGGCAAGGTTGGTGGCTAAAGGCTACGCGCAGATAGAGTGAATTGATTATAATGAAGTATTTTCTCCAGTTGTAAAACATTCCTCCATTAGAATTTTGTTGGCCTTAGTAGCACAATTGAATTTGGAACTAGTCCAATTGGATCTAAAAACTGCATTTTTACATGGAGACTTGGAAGAGAAAATCTATATGACTCAGCCATAAGGGTTCAAGGTTGCTGGAAAAGAAAAATTAGTGTGTAAACTTCAAAAAATTTTGTACTGATTGAAGCAATCTCTAAGACAGTGGTACAAATGATTTGACAAGTTTATGTTAAGGAAAAAGTACACAAGAAGCAAATACGATCATTGTGTGTATTTGCGCAGGCTATAAAGAATCATGGAGAGATTGAGAAATCGAAGGCTCAGCTGAATAAGGAGTTTGAAATGAAGGATTTGGGTGAAGCCAAGAAGATTCTCGGGATGGAGATAAACAGGGATAGGAAAATTGGGGAGAATTTGTTTGAATCAGAAGCAATATCTGAGAAAGGTACTAAAATGTTTTGGCATGAATGAGAAGTCAAAACCTATTAGTACGCCTCTAGCTCCTCATTTCAAACTAAATGGATCTCTATCATTGAAAAATAATGTTGAACGGGAATACATGTCAAAGGTCCCGTATACAAGTACTGTTGGTAGCTTGATGTATGCTATAGTGTGTACAAGGCCCAACATTTCACAGGCAATTGGGGCAGTGAGCAGGTACATGTATGATCCTAGAAAGGAGCATTGGCAAGCTGTGAAATGGATTCTACAGTATATTCTGAACACCGTAGATGTTGGATTGATGTTTGAACATGATAGACAAGTTGATCAGTATGTAGTCGGATACTGTGATTCCGATCATGCTGGTGATTTAGATAAGCGTCGATCAACTACTGGTTATGTGTTTACACTTGGGAAAGCACCAGTTAGTTGAAAGTCTACCTTACAGTCAACAGTTACTTTGTCTACTACAGAAGCAAAGTATATAGAATTACAGAGGCTGTAAAGGAGGTAATTTGGCTTCAAGGGTTGATTAGTGAATTAGGAGTTGGACAGAGGCACATTAAGGTGCACTGTGATAGTCAAAGTGTTATCCATTTAGAAAAGAATCAAGTTTATCATGCAAGGACGAAGCACATTGACGTCAGGTATCACTTTGTACGAGAGATTCTGGAAGAAGGTCAAGTACTAATTCAAAAGATTCGGACTACTAAGAATCCTACTAACATGTTGATAAAAGTTGTAACGGCGGTCAAGTTCAAGCATTATTTGGAGTTGATAAATGTTGGCGCTTGAATGCACATTTGAATACACTACTAAAGATTGGATTTGTAAGAGAATGTTTGGCTGGGATTTGGAATTCACCAAGGTGGAGATTTGTTGACTTTGGCTCATTTCCTCAAATCCCACATTGAAATGATGTGGGAAATGAGGAGGCTTCCTTAGTTATAAAAAGAAGCCTCCTACTTTAGTTTTAAATCACCCCAATAATTAAAGCCTCTCCTATTTCTAAGGTTTTAAATTGTATTCTCTCTTTTCTCTCTTTTGTAATATTTCTTTGAAATTATTGAAATATTATTTTGATAGTGTTCGAGGACGTAGGCATAATTGGTTGAACCTCGTTAAAATTATGGTGTTCTCTTTATTATCTATTTAATAGCTATTGTCAAGAATAGTTGTAGAGAATTATTGTGCTATTAAATTACTTGTCTTGGTAAAATTATGTCTAACAAGTGTGGTATTTAAGAGGACCATTGTGACCCACCACGCTTTCCTGAAAATTTATTTTGGGATGATTTGTTAGTACAATCGTTCTCATTCTATTCACCTGTGCAATATTTTCAAGGTGAATTTGTTATTATTGGTGGAAGTAACTCGAATTCCACAACATGGGATTCACAGAGTTAGACAGAGGATAAAGACAAGTTTGGGATTCATATTTTTTGGCTCTTGGTCTTAAAGCTTTAGTTTCTGCTTAGTTTTTGTTTTGTTCTTTCTCTTTTTCTCGTTACATAATTAATTGACTGGTTTTTTCCTTTTTTTAATTTGGTTGTTGATATTACAGTGTTTTTGGCTTTGTGTATTGGGTTTTGGATATTTTCTACAAATTTTGCTTTCATTTTGTGTTTGTTTCTTTTAAGATGTGTTGTAAAGCAAAGATATATAATAATCGAGACGAAGTTGATGATGTAGACGGGTGGGCTAAGTTCCAGCAGTAGGGGCGAGAGCGACGCCGGTGCTGAAATTCTATTCCTTGAGATATAGGCCATGTATGAAGATGGACAGAAATTAGTGTTTTTTATGTGAGAGATGGTACTTATTCCTTGAGATTTGTTGATTCATTTCAATGCTTTTGGTTTTTGGGTATAATTTGTAGAAAGAGAGTGTGTGGTTTTTGGATTTAATTTGATTTGAATGTGAGAAATGGTTAGAATAAAAAATTTAATTGTAAATGAGGGGTATTTTAGACTTTTCATAAAATTTTAATGGAAAAAGTAACAGAATGACTATTTAGTATAACAGAATCAAACTTTAGAAACTAAAAAATGAATTTTTCAAATTGCATGAACGAAATTATTATTTTAAGTAAATGTCAGGCACTAAATAGTACTTTATCTTTAATTTAATTAATTAATGGTAATTTATCAAAATTTCAAAGTTGAAGAGGCCAATTCATAACAAGTAAATTTAGACATCTCTCTCTCTCTCTCTCTCTCTCTCTCTCTCTCTCTCTCTCTCTCTCTCTCTCTGTGTGTGTGTGTGTGTGTGTGTGCGTGTGTGTGTGTGTGTGTGTGTGTCTGTGTGTAATGGAGGAAACTCTGTGTGTGTGTGTGTGTGTGTGTGTGTGTGTGTGTGTGTGTGTGTAATAGAGGAAAATGAGAGCATTTGTTTAGGAAAGAATCCATCACAGAACCCTTAAGTTTATTATGTTTCATAAATTAACATTCTGAATTATTATTACCTCAAACTTTTTTTTTATAATAGTCAATTTTTTTATTGCAGAAATAAAAATGTGGGGAAATTCATTAACAACAGTTTATATATATTAAAAAATTTCATTAATTTTTCACCATGGAAGTTATTGAGGTGAAAAAAAATTCAAATTAATTTCTGATGTAAAAAAAAAAAAATTCAAATTGACTTTTGACTTTCTAATTAATAAAAAAAAATTATTTCAATTTTAATTTGAATATAATTGATACATATCAAAGTACAATTGAGGTTCAATTTTGACTTGGGTATAATTGATATTATGTTTTGAAATTAGAGTATAATTAGTGTAAAAAAAAATTATATAGGGTATTGAAAAAATGTGAAAAATATTGAGATGAGACTTGACATAAGCACGAGCATATAATATTTTCTTCCTTTTACAACAAGTGTTTCATTATACATTATTAAAATTCATATACAAATACATGAAATTAGAATACAAACACAAATTAATAAGAATTAGTTGTCAGATTTGCTAGAGGAGGACCTAATTGCTTTCATTACATAAATCCCAATAACCACAACTATAATAACAACCCAATTCATCAAATTTGTTGGTTTTTTCTTCAATTTCATCACTGTATCATAAAAATTTGCTTGTAATTTGCTTGTAATTCCTCTTCCCCTGTTATCCTGAAGACAACAAACATCATCATTACAAGCAACATTGTCCGGTTTTCTACCTGCATTAGTCGCATCATATTTATTCGGATCCTTCCCTTTTTCAATTATTCCATTAACTCTATCACTTTTTTCTCTATCCACTTCAGCAGGCTTAGATGGTGGTTCTGCAGGTGGCTTTTGTGGCTTTGGAACTTCTACATCCGCGGGCTGCAGTGGCTTTACTGTAGGTTTTGGAGGGCTTGCAGGCGGTTTTGGTGGCTTTGGGGTTTCTTTGCTGGGTGGTGCTGGTGGCTTTGGTTGTTGTTGTATAACATTTTGTTGTTGGGGTTCATTATCAGGAACAATTATTTTGGGGTGTCGAATTAGAAGAAAATCATTTTCAAATTTGGCTGTAATTTTATTAGGATCATAATTTGATGCAATTGGGATTTCCTTGCGAAATTGGCTAATTCTATTTGTAACACCAAGTGGGCGTTCTGCGATTACTCTTAGGTATCTTGATGAAGTAACTTGAACTTTCAATTGCTCCTTTTTAAACCCTATATTAAAATTTATTAATTTATTATTAACTATTTAAAACATTACAAAACTTGTATTAAATAAATAAAACTCAAAAAAATTTTCAGCAATATAATGTCAATGTTATAATTTTCCCTTTTTTTTCTATTAAAGTACTCAATATTATAAAATTGAAATGTTTATGTACATTTTTCTTATTTATTTTTATACTCAATCCCTTTTTTTACATTGATCTGTAGTTTGAAAATTTTTAGATTTTATAAGAATTTAATTAAATAAATTCTATCTTACTAATTTTCATATTTAAAAAGAAATCATTTATAAATTTCAATTTTTTCAATGTAAAAAAAGAAATAATCTTAAAGTAAATAGAAATCATATCATTTTAAATTTAATTTTATAAGAATTCAATTTAATTTGATCTCATTTGTTTTCAAATTTTAGGCATATATACTCTTATAATTTATAGCCTAAAGAGTTTTAATATTATTAATTATTTTAAAAGTAATTAAGAAAAATAAAACAAATTGAATTTATTATTTATTTATATCATATTTAGAACAATTATTATATAAAAATTCAATTTAATTCTAGTGATAGAATTGAATAAAATTAAATTAAATTTTTTCAAATAAGTTTTCAAGTTGAACTTGAAAAAAAAATGAATTTTATAAATTATTTTCTTTCAAATATAAAAATTGACAAAATAAAATTTATTTGAATTGAATTTTTACAAAATTTGAGATATCTAACATATTATAGATATGAGTTGGAATCTAAACTTAAGAAAGATTTATAAAAATGGAGAGTTACCCGTGTAATCTTATAATTTAAATTCTGATATACTAAGAAAGAAATAAATAAAAGTTTTTTTTTTGCCAAATAAAATAAATACAAGTTCAAATATTCTTAAGGAAATAAAAAAAATAAAATAATAATAAAAAAATTTTACAGACCTGGTAGATAGACCCTAAGCGTGTCAGCTGCAGGCTCTCTTACCCAATCCATTGATGGCTCAAAATTTTCATATGGACGTTGATCAGATGCAGTATTCCTTTGTGGCCTTGTTGAATCCGTTTTAGCCATTTTTTGGTTTCTGTGATTTAGTTTGGAAAAAAAAATCACAACTTGATGGGTTTTTATACCAACTTCTTGGGTTTTGCCTTTGTGTTTGCTTTTAATATTCTTCATTCCTTTTGCAAATTGTTTGGATTTTGTTTTCTTTAAAAATAATTATTCCTTTTCTCATGTTAATTGTTTCTTTGGGTTTGAGAACTCTTTTAGATCTGTTGTTTCTAACTTAGGCAAAGGGAAAATTCTTTCTTGTATAACAATAAAATAAACTTTATGTTGAGTTTTATGATTGCCTATTTTATTTTATTAAGTCTAATGCATCTCTAGAATCCAGCCTATATTTGTTCATGGTTAAGGTGTTGGAAAATTTTATGGGATATTTCACAAGCACAGCGGAAGCAGAAATTAATAAAGGATTCACAGTAAAAAACAACAAGAATTTTATGTGGTTCGATTTCTCAATAAACCTATATTCACGATCCACAATGGATAATTCACTATAACTCTTATAGTTACACAGTACAATTTTTGGTTGGATAAAACTGTAAACCCTCTCTTTTACAACACTAATAACTCAGTACACCCTTTCTCACAGTGAATAAGGATTAAAGAAATGTAGAATAATTTTTGAACGGACAAAAATTATCAAAACTTTCTCTCACACAACATCCAATAATCCAGTACACCCTTTCTCTCAGTGAATAAGGATTAAAGAAATGTAGGATAATTTTTGGACGGACAAAAATTATCAAAACCCTCTCTCATACAACACCCAATAACCCAGTACACTCTTTCTCACAGTGAACAAGAATTAAAGAAATATAGGATAATTTTTTAATGGAGAAAATTATCAAAACCCTCTCACTCACATACATAAAACTCTCTCTCTATTTCTGATTTTTATGTATATTGAATGAGCAAAGGAGGGATCCTTTATATAGGCTCCAACCAAGCTTTTTGTCAAAATTGTAGGCACCAATCGGTGCCTACAAATTTGACACACTGCCCCACTTTTTTTTTTTTTTTTTCTTTTCTTCAATACATAATATTTTGGAGGGACCCACTCTACCTAACAAATCTCTCACTCACTACAACATGGAGAGTTTCACCATGACTGCAACTCTCTGTCAGTCTCTCCCATGATTATGGGTCTCTTCATGCTCCCCCTTCAAAATTTCTACTGCGGGCTCCGGTAAATAGTACCCGATACTATTCACAGCACACTAATTTTTTTTCTGATTTCTGTAAATAGTACCTCTGCTACAGTATCGTATGAATAGTACTGTATGAACAATAAACGTATACTGCTACAGTACTCCCCCCTGAAAAGTATTGTACCCCTACTACAGTTCTGAGTTGGACTTCTACAGTTCTAAACGGAATTGCTACAGTTTTCAAACAGTAACTATGCAAAAATTTTAGGTAATTACTGTTTTACTATTCACTTATTTTTTTTTTATTTTACACTCGTTCTCGAAACGGATTACACCAAAAAATTTATTATGTTTTTCTTTTTATCGCAGTATATTTCTTTTCTCAAAATATGATATTGCCCCGGACAGCAGTTGCACTTCAGTCCCTAATAAAATTTATCTCCACCCCAAAATAAGAGCCAAAAGTTCTGATACCACTTGTTGGGAAATTTTATGGGATATTTCACACGCACAGTGGAAGCATAAATTAATAAAGGACCCACAGCAAAAAACAACAAGAATTTTACGTGGTTCAGTTTCTCAATAAACCTACATTCACGATCCACAATGGATAATTCACTATAACTCTTATAATTACACAGTACAATTTTTGGATGGACAAAATTGTAAACCCTTTATTTTACAACACCAATAACCCAGTACACTCTTTCTCACAGTGAATAAGGATTAAAGAAATGTAGGATAATTTTTGGATGGAAAAAAATTATCAAAACTCTCTCTCACACAACACCCAATAACTCAATACACCCTTTCTCACAGTGAATAAGGATTAAAGAAATGTAGAATAATTTTTGGATGGACAAAAATTATCAAAACCCTCTCACACATCACCCAATAACCCAGTACACCCTTTCTCACAATAAACAAGGATTAAATAAATGTAGGATAATTTTTGGACGGACAAAATTATCAAAACCCTTTCACTCACATACATAAAACTCTCTCTCTCTATTTTTGATTTTTATGTATATTGGATGAGCAAAGGAGGGAGTCTAACCAAGCTCTTTGTCAAAATTGTAGGCATCAATCGGTGCTTACAAATTTGACACATTGCCCCACTTTTTTTTTTTCTTTTTTTTCTTCAATACCTAATATTTTGATTTATTAGGCTGTGAAGCCCACCATGTTGAAAGGACCCACACTATCTAACATAAGACGCATGTCTTAATTTATAAAAAAAAATTAATAAATTGGACGAATTAAACTTTCAAAAAATTTGATAATTTTCAAATATGCCTGACCCGTAACCAGGCCTAAATACAAACTTTTTATGCATACATGGATTTTTACACAAATACGTAAAATAAGAAAAAATAATAATAAATATACACTCATAATAAATTTTTTACAAAAATATCATTTTTTTAAGGGTGAGCAAAATCTAACCGAAATTAAAAAATTGAATCGAACTGACTAGTTCTATTTATTTTTTAAGTGGTTCGGTTTGATTTAATTTTTAAAATAGTAAACTAAATTAAATTTTGATTCAGTTTGATTTTTACCAAAAAAAAATTCAAATGAACTGATCGAAATATATATATATATATATATATATATATATATATATATATATATATATATATATATATATATATATATATATATATTATTAAAATAAAAGAAAAAAAGTCAAACCAATTAATCAAAGTGAACCGAATTTGTTCGATTGAATTTTATATAAAATTCAATTTCAGTTTGATTTAAGTAAAATATAAATTTAATTTTTTCATTTTTATAGGTTAATTGGATTTTAAATCAAACCAATTATTTAAGCAGAAAGAAGCATGGCTACATACTTGTGATGGTTGTTGTTGTTGTTGTTTTTTTTTTTTTTTTTTTCCGCCAAATACATGTGATGATAGAGACTTGTCAATGATATGTGTCGGTTTCTTTTGCATCTTCCCTTTGCTTATATCATATAAATGTGAAGTGGGGGCATTTTCTTTGTCTTTTTTTTTTTTTTTTTTCACAGTACCAAACAATTCAGTTTTCTACTGCCTAACTAATATATTAATAACCTTACCTTCCTTTCTCTTCGTACACAAAGATTTATAGAAAATGATTAACTAATTATCAATTAATTAATGTTAAATATTAATGATTCATCCGTCTAATTTTTTTTAGCAATTTTAAATTTATTCTCAATATTATTATAAAAATAATTATATTTTATTTTTTAATTGTATTAAATAAACTCTTAATAATCATATATATTACAAAAAATGAAAACTAATTTAAATGAAAAATAAAAAAAATAAGAAAATTAATAATAATGATGGTAAAGAAAATTAATAATAAGAAAAAACAATTTTTTGTATAGTATATATTAGGTATATGTATGTTTTGAAATAACATCTATTTTATGTAATTTTTTGTATATTTTTTTGTATATATTTATATTCAATTGGTATATAACTAAATATATTTAGTATACATTTTGTATATTTGCTGTTACTATTCCAATCCATCAACTATTTTTACTACTTAATTTTTTTTTTAATTTACTATGTTTCCTTAGTTTTATATAAATTATTTTTTTAACCAAATGCTGAATTTTTTATTTTATTAATAATAATTTATTTTAGTAAAATTATAAATATTTAAAATATTTTATATAGTATTATTAATATTAAATTTAAATAAATATAAATAAAAAAATGGTATATGATCGATATACATTAAGTATATATTTGGTATCTGTAACTATTATATATATATACATATTATAAATTTGAAAAAATAAAAAGATAAACTAATAGTAAATGGTATACGTATACAAAAATTTAATTTACATTAAATATATGTTTGGTATCTGCAACTACTTTTTATATATACATATTGCAAATTTGAAAAAAACAAAAAGATAAACTACAGTAAATGATATACATATACCCAAATTTGGTATTGTTGACCTAAGTTGAACTAAGTCAATCTTTATTTTGATCTTAGCAATCAAGTTAAATTTATATAACATTTCATCTAAATGTATTTTTTTTTTTCGGTTTAGATGACCTAAAAAGGCTTGGGAATGAAAAACTTGAAAATTGCTCTAAGTACTCTGCCTGACCTGTAAATCGCGCCCGCAATATGTAAGTAGCGCCCGCATATCGTGTCCGCAACAAACATGTCGTGACCGCTACTAAGCAAATGGCCTGAATTGAACAAAACATCCAGTAGAATTCGCGGTCAGAGTCGCAAACGCTACTCTGAGCTCTAAATGAATATAGCGACCGCGACAATAGTATAGCGACCGCGACTTTCATAAGACAGAAAAGAGTTGCAACGGTAACATCAGCAACAAACGGGATTGTGCCATGTGGCACTAACCGTTGGAACTTTATGAACATAGCGCTCGCAAAAAATATGTAGCTACCACGACTTTCATAAGACAGAAAAAAATTGCAACGATAACATCAGCAGCAAACGGGATTGTGCCACGTGGCACTAACCGTTAGAACTTTATGAACATAGCGCTCACGAAAAGCATGTAGCGACCGCAATATATGTATTGTGACCAAGATAAGGGCTTAGCGACCACAATACTCACCTGACAATCATTTAATGCAAATTTTATTACTGTTGTAGGCAGATTTGGTTGATTACTTTTGTAATATGCCAAAAAAATTGTGCCCATTAAAAAACATTTTGATTCACTGCTTCAGTATTTTCAACCATTTTCTCCTCTCAATTACACACATTGAGCGTCAACAATGGTACAAGAAATCGCTCGACACCAAAGCAAAAAAACTTTCCTGGCGATATACTCTAGGCTCCATAAACAATATTCAATAATTTCTGTGGATTTTGAAACAGCCCTAGTTCAACTTTTATAAAGGCTTTATCCCTCGAAGAACAAGAGTAAGAGATTAGATAAGCAAATCACCAACAAACATAAGAACAGCTAGCTTTTATTGGCAAACAACCATTGACCCAGAATCTGAAATTCTAGAACATGGATCAAGAATGAAAATTGCCACACGGATTTTTGATGGCAATTAATTCCCATCAGCATCTATAGAAAACCCAAGTGAGATATTGCCGAGAAATGCAAAAACTTTAACTTTGCTATGGTCATCTAACCCTAGCAGTCAACATAAAGAAAAAGGTAATACATGTTGAGAATTAAATCCGGTAAAATTCAATAAATACACCACAAGAAAAAATAATTTAACACAGAGTTTAACGTGGTTCGGCTTTCCAATGCCTATATCTACCAACAGAAAATAATCTTCCACTATATGTGATATAAATTACAACATAAGGAATCAATAAATATCCTTGGATTAATCCAACCTAAATTTATAGTATTTTCACTTACATAAACTTGAAAAATTATTTCTTTCACCCTCTAGACCTCTAGAGAAAATACCGGTGTTTCCCTTAAGTGTTTTCCCACACTCAATACACCCTTATTATACTCAAACTTGCAAATCCAAGTTGATCTTGTATAAATTAACACAAAAGTATTTTTCTCACAAAATATTCTCACAAACCTATTGCATCTGTGCAATACTCACCGGTATTTTCCTTAAGTGTTTTTCCATACTCAATACACCCGATTTATACTCAAACTTGCAAACCCAAGTTGATCTTGTATAAATTAACACAATAATATTTTTCTTACAAAATATTCTCACAAACCTATTGCATATGTGCAACACTCTCACACCACCTTACCCTCCTTAAAAAAACCTCACATTATAGTCATGCAAATTGTTAAATTCCAACAAATGTTGGTGGGAAGTTTACCTAATTTAGGTGGATTGTTCACCTAATTTAGGTACCATTTTTGACTTCCTTTTTAATTTTATTTTTTAGTTAATTCTTACAATACAGAGAAGGGAAAGAAAGAACCTCTCTTGTCGGCTTCCTGAACACGGTAACACCGATTTTGGATGTCTGATTATGTGTCTACTGATGTCACTCGAAGGCGAGAGAAGCTAACGAAATACGAAATGGGTTCTCAAAGAACTCGAATACAGGGTGAAAAAGAATTGGTTTGGTGTGAAATAAATGGAATTAAGGAAACAGTGACAGTGACTCAGTGAGTATGCGAGTTCAAACTTTATACAGCGAAGAGGAAGGTGTTAAGCATTGAAGAAATCCTAATAACTAAAATTTACAAAATTTTTACCCTAGTTCTTGATCAATATCATAGACCAACTATGACCTTTTCTTTGTGGCATTTTCTCAAACACCTTTGCTACATCTAGTTTTCATGACCATCCTTGAGAGCAAAAGGCATTGTTTGTATATCCAAAGGAAGAAGATTAGCTGAGAAGCTAGCAACACCACAGCCAACAACTATAACTTGAACAACCCTAGCCCATTGATTGCATCTAAGAAAATTTGGAAATAAACTGTGAAGATGTATATTTGTAAAAAATAAAGTAAAGAAACATGTAAAAATAAATGGAGTAAGATAAAAATATAAAAAATTCATTCACAACGAAGGTATAATTGTAAATAAATATAAAAAAGAAGTATGTGGTGTAATTTTCTCTACACTAAATGCTGAATTGGGTACTTCAAATTTTATTTTATTCCACCAGACATAAAAATTTTATTTTTGGATCTAATTGAACTATTTTGAAAATAAAATAATATAAATACCACTGACTACATAAAAAAAATTATAATCTATATTACTATACCTAAATCATCTACAATCTATCACACACACACACTTATATATATAGTTGAAATTAATGGGTCAGGTTCAGGTACGACCATTATGGGTGTATAAATTCAGATCCATTAGTTATTAATTAATTATAAAGGTAATTAATTAATATAAATAAATAATATAATTAAGATATTATTTATTAGAATCCTAAAAGGATTTAGATAATTCTCTAATTAGTGGAGGTTACTGTCACACCCTGAAACCAAAGGTATGACGGTCCTAGGGTATGGGAAAGTTTAAGACCACCAAGCACTCATAAAATCTAGTTCTAACCAAAGAAACCAACAATCTAATCATATAATCAAAGAACTTCACAATCAAAACATCCCGTTCAATCATTCAAAACATATAAATATACATTTACATCAATGATGTTCTCAAACTACAAAGCGTCTAAGATTTAGAAATTACAATAGTATTTACAGTACAAAATTCTTAAAATAATACATTTAGAATAGCTTCGAGGAAGAAGATATTTGAAACTCAAATATCTATGTTCCTATCTTGTTCAATTCGTCTACCTGAAACCATAGACGAGTACTAGTTGAACCGTCAACTCAATGAATTAAGGAATGCATGAGCTCTTGGGTCTCCAAATGAACAATAGTTATATATTTATCAATAATTATCAACTTATAAGAAGTAATGAACAATACAATATGTGCTCATAATAATAGGCACCAAGGGATCAATATGCTTCGACAAAAAATAAAAATCAACAGTACACCAAATTGGTGTTAAACAGTATACCGAGTAGGTGTTAAACAGTAAGGGCAATAACTTCTCCCTTTAAATAGTTACGTATATTTGGCCGAACATACATATAGAATATAAGGTCCTCCTTAAGTATGACACTGACAATTTAGACTCTACCAGTGAAGTCACTGGTGCACACGGTCTAATGAATTTTTCTCCATTAGCAAAGGCGTTCTGTCAAACACGTGGTTAGTGGCTCGGTAACAATTCAGTAGGATCATTAATAAATAGTAGGTTGGCCCAATGGCCTTGTCATTCAATCAGTCAATCAATATCAACAAATAGCTTTCCAACAATTAAAAAAAAATAAACAATATGATTTTCCATCATTTAAATATCGATAACAAATATGATAATAATGTTATTAAATATAATTAAGTGAAAATTAGAAGTATATTAGATAGAACATGAGAGAAAGAATACAAAATAAAAGACATTTAAACAAAAGCAGTTTATGGTGGTTCTACCATGTTTTTATACATTTCATAACTCACCTGGAATATTAGTCCTTCACTTATACTTGAATCACTCCTATAATCACAATGTTCAAAAATCTAGGCTCTGTAATACCCCAAACTTCAGTTAACAGTGAAAACTCCCAAAGAATAGATGAGATAGCGAGATAGTAAGAATAAGGGTTGTTATTGACATGGATGATGAGGACTAAAGTAGTAAGCTCACTGACAAAGCTATTAGAGAATACATGTTTATTTATGAGGCGAGCCAATAGGATCAATTCCATTATATAGAGGTAGATTAAGATTAAGAGTAAGGGTAAGTGTTCAATGTAAGAGATAAGATGAGCTAAGTTTAAATGCATGAGTTTAGTGAAAGTGTTCAATGAATGAGGTATAAATTGTTCTTTATATGTGTAATATGAGTTTATGAGTTTCATTAAGTCTGAGTTATGTGCTTGTTAGTTTAGCATGTGCTATGAGTGATTAGTTCTAAGTTTGATTGTTCCTGAGCATTATGTGACAATTGAGCCTTGATTTGTGATTGGCTATCTGTTCTAAGTGCTATGTATGTGCCCAAGTTCAAGTGAGATATGTGTATTAATTAACGCTTTGTTATGCATATGTGTGAATTTTGAGCATTTAAGTTAAATAATTTTTAAGTGATATGATGGAGTGAGCTATGATTTAAAATGGTTTCTAAGTAAATGAATGCAAGTGACAAGAGGTTAGGGATTGGTTTGGATCTTTGGAGGTTGGTTGTGAAGAAAGGAATTGAAATTTGGAGGTTTAAAAAATTGGACAGCTGCACTTTCTAGGTGCACGGTTGTGTACATTAATCATACACTGTCATGCAACCCAAAAGAGTAGTTATTAGGCTCCATTGAAGGTGCACAGGCATGCACATTGGCTATGCACAACAATGCAACCAAAAATGAGTTCTGTCTGAATTATTTTGGCTTGCCAAATGGTGCATTTAATGCACTCTCTCCTACCCAAAAGATATTTTAAGAGTTCACCTAACCACTCCATGCATAAATTGACACTTAGACATAAATCTTTTTCATCTTTTCTTCTTCTTTTCCTTCTTCTTCTTCTTCTTCTTCTTCACTACGTTGAGAGTTGTCATGACCCGACTTTGAGCAGTGACGGTCCTAGGGCATAGGTAGGCGTAAGGCCACTAAAAACCCGTAGAACCCAATACAATCTATAACCAATCAACATATAACTATTCCCAAATCAGAACCTGAAACACATTACTATATCCATTCCATATCATCCATACATTAAATGTATGCCAATAATACAATACGATAATATATCATATATTACAATCCCAAATGAGATACCGAAAGATAAACAATCTAAAACATCTCAATATCACAATGACCATGGAACTCTAGACTTGTCTCTTGGAGATACATACTCATTATTATACAATCAAAATGAACAAAATAGAAACAGACAGAGTAATTCCCAAGAAGAAGGATGAAGCTTGAGTTTTACCTTGTCTCAACCTCTATAGCACCTGAAAAAAAAAATAAACCACTAAGGGGTGAGATATAAATCTCAGTGAATACATAATATCAACATGTTATGCCAGCTAAATGAGATTATAGAATATACGAATCAATGTAGCTTTAAAGACTTTAGGCGATATGAACAATTAGGCAATTGAATCTATTACAATGGGGTTCATTTATGATGCCAATATTTGGGATTCATAAAAAGGCAATTGAATACAATACACTTTATTTCATTTTAGCAGAAATCAGAAATTCGAAAACGGTATGTTCTCATTCACATTTAGATCGAGTGTCAGCTAATGCTTCGCACACTCATAAAGATTCAAGTGAGAGACTGATTAGGTCTCTCGGCTAGGACCACCTTCCAAAGCTAAGGCGAATACACTATCTTTATCCGTTGGGCCTTCTATACCATGTGCACATGACTGATGTATACCCCATATTAGATGGGGATTTCTGCTTTTCATACTTTATAAAATTTCAACAATAGATAGCATTAAGGATAATCAAATAAACTATTGTACTCATCAAGGGGTAAGATTTCAATATGCTACCTTTATAACAAAGCAAGGTAGACCAAAGGTCACAAATGAACATTTTAATACATTTAGGTTCATGAATAATATCAATGGAACATAAGGTCAATCAAGTAATCGGAATGATTCAATGAATGAATGGTCATAAAATGGGATAATGCCCATAACACATTGATTATCATGTACTCACCTTAGGACTCCTTTGCTCCTATTCAACACAAACAGAAATGATGATCACCCGGTTCCTCTTGTTCCTTGTCCTTGGGTTCTACATGAACCATTAAATAAATCACAATTAGATCATCATTTCCTAACTTATCTACATAACCAAATCACATTCTAATCCCATACTTCTATTTCTATACTTAGCATACAATTACTATCAATACAATCAACGATTCAAGAATCGATTCACATACTTTCGTTATTGGGTCAAATAGACCTTGGACCAATGTCCAATTCCCTTCAATATACTTCACAATGATCATATATGACAATCTAGCATGCTTATGATTGAAATAAAAGCATGTTGAAATTGGGCATTCCCAATTGGTACGCCCAGAAGGTACGTCTGTACCCTCTGCCCGTACCCCAAAAAAAAGGCAGTGGCAATGGTACACCTAGAGGTACGGGCGTACCCTTGCCCGTGCCCTTCTTCTGCCACACAGAATGAATGATATGCCCACTCATACGAGCATACCATCATTCTGGGTAGATTTTTCGAGGAAAACCTTCAAATAACTTGAGAAGAAGGTATCCAATTCATACCCAAAGCTCAACCATCACAAAACATGTCATGAATATAAAGTTAAATTCATTTTATCAACCAACACTTAGAACTAACAAAGATTCTTAAAAATCCATTTTGATCTATCACCATCAAATGAGCAAATTTGAAACCCATTCTCTTTAAAGTAAAAGAGTTTGAAACCCATTTTGTAAATCCATTTTCACACACTCAATACACCTAGATCATGATTATGAACCATCATCTAAATGCATTTTCACTAAGAAAATCATTTTCTTAGAAACCCATTTGGGTAAATCCTTTTGAAAGAAAGAGAAGAAATTCTCAAAGCAAATCAACATTCAATACATGGTCAAAAAGAAGAAAAGGACTTAGATCATGGATGATTACCTTTAGAACTTGCCAATTTGATGGTGTGATTTGCCTTGATCAAGTGAAAAAGAAAGAAGAAGAAGAAAAGAAGAAGAAAGTTGAGAGAAAAGCTTTTTGTGGTCTTGATAGCTTTTGGGAGAAAATAAGAGAAAAAGATGATAGCTTTCCCTTTTTGATGGTTGACTTAAGTTGGATGGCTATGATTTAATCATAGAATTCAATGGTTAGAAGTGAATGGCTTCTAAGAGAAGCTTGGTATTTTCTTTTTAAATTTTTAAAATCAAATGAAAATAAGGTGATGTAAATGGTCTAGGTTCAATGAACTTAGAAAAGGTAAGAAACATATATACATATAAATAATGGTGTTAGTGGAAAGTGAGACCCACTTTTCACTAACCCATTTCTAACACAACATAGACAAATTGGCTCATATAATTCCCACCATCTTGAACACCATGGCTGGCCACCATTGAGGCTTTGCTAGCCCATCACTTAGCCACATGATACTCATTAATCACATATATCATTTTCACATACTTATGGAATTTAATCATAAATTCATCATTCAATTTCATATGCAATTAAGTTGAATTCAATTTTCTTATCATACTAGCATTCAATCTAATTCATTCTTATGCAATTCAAATTGTTTAAGGCCTAGGGTATTACATTCTTCTCTCCTTAAAGAAAAATTCATCCTCGAATTTAGTATACGTACCATAATCATTGGAACAGTTGGGGATATCATTGGCGCATATCCAACTCACTCTCCCACGTGCATTCTTCAATAGCATGGTTCCTCCATTGAACTTTCACCATTGAAATCTCTTTGTTTATGAGCTTTTTCACTTGTCGATCTACGACTGCGATGGAGATTTCTTCATACGAAAGATCTTCACTTATTTCCAGGTTTTGGGGTTGTAATACGTGTGAAGGGTTAGGAATATACTTCCTCAACATTGATACGTGAAACACTGGATGAACATGTTCCAACGTTGGTGGTAGGGCCAATTTATACGATACTTCTCCCACTTTGCTCAAGATTTTGAATGGCCCTATATAACGAGGCGCTAATTTTCCTTTCTTTCTAAACCTCATCACACCTTTCATTGGTGATACTTTTAAGAACACATGGTCTCCTACCACGAAATGAACTTCTTTCCTTTTTGGATATGCGTAGCTCTTCTGTCGGCTAAATGTAGTTTTCAATCTCTCGTAGATCAATGGTACTTTCTCCATGGTCTCTTTCAATAAATTCGGCGCTTCAATATACTGGTCACCCGCTTCGACCCAACATACGGGTGATCGACATTTTATTCCATAAAGCGCTTTGAAAGGAGCCATTCCTATGGAGGAATGATAACTGTTTTTGTACAAAAATTCCACTAATGGAAGGTGCTTGTCCCAGCTGCCCCCAAAATTCATGATGCACATTCTAAGCATATCTTCCAATGTCTGAATTGTCCTTTTAGACTGTCCATCTGTCTGCGGATGAAAAACAGTACTGAAATCCAATTGAGTACCTATTGCTCCTTGTAGCTTCTACCAGAATCTCGATATAAACTGGGTGCCTCTATCTAAAATGATTGAGACAAGAACTCTGTGTAGTCTTACGATCTGATCCATATAGATTTACGCATATTGCGCGGAAGTATACGTTGTCTTTACTGGTAAGAAATGAGCTAACTTCATAAGTCGATCCACAATAACCCAAATTGAGTCATATCCTTTTTGAGTTCTCGGCAGTCCCACTACAAAATCCATGGCAATGCGCTTCCATTTCCATTCAGGCAATTTGATCTCCTGCAGCAAACCAGATGGTTTCTGATGCTCTATCTTCACTTGCTGACAAGTGAGGCATGATGCCGCAAAGTTTGCTACATCTCTCTTCAACCCCGGCCACCAGTAGTAGCCTTTAAC
Source organism: Vernicia montana (assembly GCA_949750685.1). Classification (NCBI taxonomy): domain Eukaryota; kingdom Viridiplantae; phylum Streptophyta; class Magnoliopsida; order Malpighiales; family Euphorbiaceae; genus Vernicia; species Vernicia montana. The sequence continues at coordinate 2,650 of CATKHJ010122113.1, read as the reverse complement.
ATCTTGGTACATCTTTGTAGCGCCTGGGTGAACACTATAGGGAGTTTAATGCACTTCTTTCAAGATTCTCTCCCTCAAACCTTCTACGTTCGGTACACATATACGATTCTTACATCTTAGAACTTCATCCTAGATACCGAATTCTGAAGCTTGACCTTTTCTCACTTCATCTTTGATCTTTACTAATTGTGGATCTCTAGCTTGTGAGGCTTTGATTTCTTTGAGGAGTCTTGATTCAACTTTGAAGTAGGCTATAAGTACTTGCGATCCATTCACTTCGAATTGTAGACCTTTATTAAACAACTTTTTCAATTCCTTTATAAGGTGTCTCTTGTCCACTGCTATATGGGAAATACATCCCATAGACTTCCTGCTTAAGGCGTCAGCCACTACGTTGGCTTTCCCAAGGTGATACAATATTTGACAATCATAGTCCTTCAACAATTCCACCCATTTTCTTTGCCTCAAATTTAACTCTTTATGCTTCAAAATATACTGGAGACTTTTATGGTCGGTGAAGACCTCACACTTCTCCCCATACAAATAGTGTCTCCATATCTTCAACGCAAAAATAACTGCAGCCATTTCCAAGTCATGAGTCAGATAATTAACTTCATGTCTTTTGAGCTGTCGTGATGCATAGGCAATGGCTTTCCTATTCTGCATCAAGACACACCCTAGTCCAACTCTTGACGCATCACGGTATATAGCAAAACCCCCTTCTCCTTCAGGTAATCCTAGAACTGGAGCTGATATCAGACAGTTCTTCAACTTCTGAAAACTTTCTTCACAGGCTTCATCCTAATTATACTTGACTTGCTTCCTTGTCAATCTTGTCAATGGTACAGCAATTCGCGAAAAGTCTTTCACAAATCGCCGATAGTACCCGGCCAATCCTAAGAAACTTTGAATCTCAGTGACTATAGTAGGACGTGGCCAATTGGCAACTGCTTCTACTTTCTTGGGATCTACTTGAATTCCATCCTTGCTCACTATGTGACCTAGAAAGCATAAGCGATCTAGCCAGAACTCGCACTTTGACAATTTTGCATATAGCTGGTGTTCCCTCAGCGTTTGCAATGCCATTCTCAGGTGTTCCTCGTGCTTTTCTTTGTTCTTCGAGTAGACCAAGATATCGTCAATAAAGACAATAATGAACTTGTCTAGAAACGGCTTGAACACACGGTTCATTAAGTCCATGAAAGCTGCTGGTGCGTTTGTCAACCCAAAAGGTAGCACCGTAAACTCGTAGTGACCATATCAGGTTCTGAATGCAGTCTTGTGAATGTCCTCTCCTCTGATCTTAAGTTGTTGATAACTAGACCGCAGGTCTATCTTCGAAAAGTAGCTTGCCCCTTGTAATTGATCAAATAGATCATCGATTCTTGGCAGAGGATACTTGTTCTTCACTGTCACTTTGTTCAACTGTCTATAATCTATACAGAGTCGAAAAGATCCATCCTTCTTTTTGACGAATAATACTGGGGCTCCCCACGGTGAACTATTGGGTCGAATGAATCCCTTATCCAGTAAATCTTGTAATTGCACCTTCAGTTCCTTCAGTTCGGACGGTGCCATTCGATATGGAGGTATCGATATGGGTTGCGTCCCTGAGAGTGATTCAATGTTGAATTCGATCTCCCTATCAGGTGGCAATCCTAGTAAATCATCTGGAAACACATCTAGGAATTAGTTTATGACTGGCAACTCCTCTATACTCTTAGAGGCTTTCCTCGTGTCCACCACCTGGGCTAAAAAGGCTCGACATCCTTTCCTCAATAACCTCTTAGCTCTGATAGTAGAGATAAGATTAATAGGTACATCGCTCTCCTTGATACACAACTTCTTCTCCATTAGCCATATTGAATCTAATCTTCTTTTCACGACATTCCACATAGGCATTATGCTTCGACAACCAATCTATGCCTAGTATGACATCAAATTCCAACACTTCTAGCTCGATCAAATCCGCCACAAACTGTCTACCTTCAATTTCCACTATACATTCTCTATACATATGATTCACTTCTACTATTTCACCTAAAGGTATTGCTATAGCTAAGGGTTCATGCATCAATTCTTTAACTCTATTCAACTTCTTAGCAAAACAAGGTGATATGAAAGAGTGCGTTGCACCAGAGTCAAACAAACACTTCGTATATGAAGAATGAATAAGGACGGTACCTGTCACCACATTGTTAGAATGCGTATACTAAATTCGAGGATGAATTTTTCTTTAAGGAGGGTAGAATGTAATGCCCTAGGCCTTAAACAATTTGAATTGCATAAGAATGAATTAGATTGAATGCTAGTATGATAAGAAAATTGAATTCAACATAATTGCATGTGAAATTGAATGATGAATTTATGATTAAATTCCATAAGTATGTGAAAATGATATATGTGATTAATGAGTATCATGTGGCTAAGTGATGGGCTAGCCAAGCCCCAATGGTGGCCGTCCATGGTGTTCAAGACGGTGGGAATTATATGAGCCAATTTGGCTATATTGTGTTAGAAATGGGTTAGTTGAAAGTGGATCCCACTTTCCACTAAGACCATTATTTATATGTATATATGTTTCTTACTTTTTCCAAGTTCATTGAACCTAGACCATTTGCATCACCTTATTTTCATTTGATTTTAAAAA
>CATKHJ010122064.1:0-11688 GCA_949750685.1 Vernicia montana | reverse complement strand
GGGATTAATTCACTCGAGAGGGGTTTTAGTCTAATTTAGTGGAATACCAATTCAATACATTGTATGATTAATCAATAACATTCATGATAGGCTAGGGGGATTCGTATCTAGATAGCTTTATTCTTATTTACATATTTCAATCTTCTCACTTTTAGTTATTAATTATTTTCCAATCAATTATTCACTAGACAATAGTTGAAGTTTGAGCTAGTAATTATAAGCATTCCTCGTGGGAAACGATACTCATACTCATCATTTTATTACTTGATAACGACATGTGCACTTGCAGTTGTTAGTGTGCGTTTCGGCACATCACGCCCCTCAACTTATAGGCAGCAGATAAGTGATCTTCTTTTGATCAATTTCAGACATTTTAGGATGAAAATGCAAAGAATTCATATATATTGGATGGTATGGTACATATATTAATATAAATAAATCAATAAATCAGAAAAATGCTGAATAAAAAATGAGAATCAAATTAAAGAATCATGAAAAGAAGCCTTTGCCTTCGGATGATCAGAAACTGGTTCTGATTATCCTCAGAGGACAAACAAATGGAAACGAAATGATTAATGGATGATTCTAACGTATTAACATGACTCATGAATGCAGAAATAATATGAACATGCCATATACCAATTAAATATATAATAAAGCGAAATAAATTAACAAATGATGATAAAGCGCATAAGACACCCCATTAATCTCCCTACCCCCTGCCTCCATCAGGCCATTTAAGGCTTGATTGTAATGGGGATTATGGGGAAGTTGGGTTTCAGCCCTCAGGCATAGAAACCATACATTTTCGTACCTTGAATGTTGCTCTCCTTAAATTGATTCGCATAAACTAAGGTTGGTGTTTGGTTTGTGTTTTTTGTTTTTTGTTTAGGTTTCTAAGCTCTAGAGAAGGTCCAGAGAGTTCTCCCTTGTTCAGAATAAAAATTTCTCCAGAAAATTTCTTTTCTAAAAATGATTTTCTCTTTTTGTTTTTATATTTCCCCAAATTTTCTTTCTTAAAAATCCTTTTTAAATTCAAAAAAATATTTGGAACAAATCCCCTATCCTCAACCTATTGGGATTGGGGATATGGTTCTGTTAAAAATTTAAAATTCAAAAGAATTTAAAAAAAAGGAGCTGTCAGAGGTATTAGCTTGCTTTGGGAGGCAACCCAAAGTAAAGGACCCCACAGCTTCAGGGACCAAAATGTAATTTTTTGAACCTTCAGGGACCAAAATATAATTTTTTAAAAATTCCTAAAATCAAGATTTTCATGTAATTAAACACAAAAATTATGTGAATTTTAAGAATCCATAAGAAAATTTTGAATTAAAACTTAAAAACCCTCCCAAACATGCCAAAATCTAAGATCAGTGAATCAATCCAGAAAGAACCACTCGGTTCCTCATCATCGGGTTCCAGGGTCGAAAATTAAGTATTCACAGTTTGCTCCCACTTTGGTTTATTTTGCATCTTCAAATTAAGTCAAAGTAAGTACTAACTCCTGCTTAATCTCCTTCCCTACACACGCACACACATATCTATGATTTTACTGTTCGAGCAAAATCACCTTCCATTTACTTCTCTGGCTGGACTCCATTAAGGAGTTTTCTACACAAAGGAATTCTTGTCTCTCGTTACTTCATTGGAACTATCGTCTCCTGCCACTTCATTGGAAATTATTGTCTCTTGCCACTTCATTGGGAATTGTCGTCTCCTTTTACTTTACTGGGAATTGCCGTCTCCCATTGATTTACTTTGCTGGGGAATTCTCGTCTCTTAGGTTGATCTGCACTTCTATTGGGGATTTCTTCACCTCAACTACCTCGCATCTTGGGCTAGTCTGCATTCTGCAAAACAATTCTCAAATGCATTCATTAGTTCATAATTCAATTTAATTAATAGATCCTTGGGTCTTTTCAAAATAATTTTTTAGAGGGAAAAATATTCTTCCAAAATATTTTTCAATTTTTTGGTATGCGGCAAAACACAATGTAATTTTTCAAAAATTTTTCCGCTCCTGGAAATTAACTAAAGTTCATAAACATTTTTCAAATCACGGAAAATTAACAAAAATAATTATTCAATATTTTTCCCTCCAAGAAAAATATTTTTCATAATTTTTCAAGATTTTTCATCATTTTTCCCGCTCAAGGAAAATTTCCAAAAATTCCCATTAATTTTTCAAAAATTCTTTTATTTTTCTATATGAGAAAAATAATTTTTAGGGCCTTTGTCCGAGAAAAATAATTTTCTGGGCCTCCTGTCTATTTTTCTCTTTTTTCTTCTTCTCCTTCACATCGTTCTCTCTCTTCTCTCCAAAACCTCCATTTTTGCTCTTCTTTTCCTCTCATATCTTCATTTCTTACTCTTTTTCCTTCATTTTTCTTTCAAAAATTTCCCTCAAAACTCATTTACAACACATTTAAACCAAGAAATACAGATTAAACAAACAAAATCAGAAATTATACTCATAAATTTTGAATTTTTTACCCAAAAATTCAAAAACTTCATTTCTTGATTCGGTGATGGTTCCTTTTGAAGGGCTCTTATTTGCTCCTCACACAGGAGATGGACTTCGCATTTTCATCGCCAAAAACCAGAAATTTAAGTCGGGGTGAAGTCTTGAACACTTTGGTTCTTTCCCAAAACAAATATTGGCCGACTCTTCAGTGTTTGCGCGACCATTTGGTCAAGTCCAAGGTAATTTATATACCTTTCCATGTCAATTTCATTTTTTCCAACTCAATTTGGTCAGGTCTCATCTAAAAATTTATGAATAAAATCCCAAGCTTGTTCTTGCTGCCAGTGCATGACAGGCGCATGGGGGCCTACGCGCCCTTTGCGTGGGCGCACAATGCCTCATGCGTCTTGGCCTAGGGACGCACAAGGCAGCGCGCCTTCTAGTCCTCAAGCAAGCTGCCACAATGGTTCGTTTCGCATTCTAAGTCCATTTCTTGATCGTTTTTCATCCATATGCATACATATGGCCCCGGTTATACCTTTGTCATCAAAATCCCCTAGTTTAGACTGTCTGTCTGTGACTTCGATTTCTATGCTAACCCCACTTTTCAAAATTGCACTACACATTCCGCCTACGAGTGGTACCAAACTCTTCCTCTTAGAGTCAAAGTTCGGATTACTCAGATTGGCTTCGAGCCACTTATCAAATCTTTGCCTTGGCAAACCATTCAGGCAGACTGCAACACTCTGTACCCTCTGATACAGAGCTGGATGGACACGACCCATACTTTTCATTTTTCTTTTAGGGAGATGACCATACGCCCATGGACTTTGCTGCCATGATTGGGTTATCATTCCATGGTGACCTTGTTCCATTCGACAACTGCTTCACCAGACCCATTACTGCTGATAGGTCTGAGTACGTTCGGGACCTGTTGGGCATCACCCCTAATATGCATTCTCGCACCACTTGTTCCTATGACGGGATCCGGAAGAGGTGCTAGAATTGGAATCCTATCTAGCCGGGACATATAGATCAGTTAGTGCGATGTTTTCTATTGTACCTTCTTGTCACTATCATTTTTGTAGACAATAGGAATTCTGCAGACTTAAGTGTTCTGAGAGTTCTCATGGATGTCAGCCAGATACATACATACGCTTGGGGCACGACTAGTCTAGCCCATCTGTACTACAGTACAGATCTGAATGTCCACCTCAATGAGAAGATTGGCGGATACTGGAGACTGATCGAGGTACTTTTATTACGCTTTTTTGTTCTTTATGTTTCTTAATCCCTTATTTCTGACATACTTTTTTCCTTAGATATGGGCTTATGAGTATGGGCTATTGGTGAACCCCCTATTGATCCGTTAGCAGATGATGAAGACCTATTTCCTCAGGCCAATAAGTGGGGCCTCAGCCGCACAGAGACCGTTTATACTTATGACATGGAGCGGCATCATAACCGGCTTAACAACCTCACTGCTGATCAAGTAAACACGAAAACTCATTAGTTTTAAACAAAATTCACAAAGTTAGGACACTTACCTTGATGTCTCTTTGCAGATCACCACCATTCCATGGGGATCTTTGGATGATTGCCTTGCCTATGTCATTGGCGCCGTGGGCTTGACTGGTTGGAGACAATTGATCCGTTGTGCCACTCATCGGATGTGGTATCTCAAGGAACATGTTCATTACTAGGAGTTAGGACCGGATTATAGGCGGGCTCCAACTATGGACTTCACTAACATATTAGAGGGGGGAATGACTTGCAATTTGCTTTGGCTTGGTTGCCTGCTGAGGCCTTCTTGGAGCCATTTGTGGTGGGTGCATATCAGCGCTTCATCCGTCAATATCTTCTTCCAAGTGTGCCTTCTTTTTCTTAGTACCTCACTCGAGATACCCCCCATGCCTCAAGATGTGGGAGTTGCTCCAGAAGTTGGACACGTAACTCATTGACCTCATTAACTCAAAGAAATCCTCCTTTTGGCTATTTCATCTGATACCTTAACACAAATGCAGAGCTCGTTGCGCAAGCATTCCAGTGCATGAGATGGCTCATCTTCTTCTATTACCACTAAAGGTGAGGAGTCTGGTGCCCCTCCTGCCATAATGGTTGGTCACATTTTTCCACATATGGACTCCACTTACCTGTATATAGATATCGATGGCCTCATGAAGGCTAGTGTTCTGAATACCAGCACTACTCCTATTGTTACTTATGACCTTTAGCATACCACTCATGCAAGGCTTTTCCCCTTTCTGAGTTTCACTTTCTGTTCTACATATTGCACTAATTCTCTTTCCATTTTTGTAGATTTCTCGGGCCGATGGCGATCACTATCACCAGCTATACTCTGCTGCTAGGAGTCAGATTTTCACTCTTATGCAAGATAGGCAACGAGAGCTGGTAAGTCTATATAACCCTTATTTTTATTTCGAACATGCAATCTAAATAGAAATGCTAATGCCATGCATGTTTATGAATGAAGGATAAGACTCAGATGGAACTGGTATTCCTAGCTCTTATGCTCTTTTCTTTTCCTAATGATAAATAGCCATATGCTCATGTATGTTAACTTTTATAATAGCAGGCGGAATGACGGATTCGACAATTGGAGCTAACAGTGCATGCCCAAGGTACTAAGGACAGACAAGAGTTAGGATGTGACAGACCAGAACATGCTTTGCAGTGAAAGAGGCAGTAGCAGGATCCAGAGGAAGAGGAAGATATCTTAGAGGACACCGATATCGAGGGCTCTTCGTATTCATTCTAGACTGATCATCTCTTGTACAACTTGCTTAGAACATTTGAACAATTTGAATAATTGTACTTCTAACAATTCATGGATTTGAGTTTTCTTTTTCATAAATACATATCCACTCTGTTCTGAATGTTTTTCTGTTATTCATTTGCACATATAAGAACATTAGAAGTAGGTACCCCTAAAATAGAACCCAAAATGGAGCCAAAACTCGAAAACACTGTTGTTTACCTACCAAAGGCGCGGGTGCATAGTCTTCTGTGTGTCCCTTATAAGGGGCGCATGGTGCTCCATGGGTCCCATGCCTGCAAGTATGATTCTAATCCAACTTGGACCTTGTTTTCGCACAATTTTAGCCCTATAAAAGGCCTTCCTTCGACCTAAAACCTTTGTACCAAGTCCAAAATCTCTTCCAAGCAAGCCTTTGGCATCAAAACTCCTAAAAAACATTTTATTACCCACAAACAAAAAAATCAATAACATCTTTTCAGGATTGACTTCACAAGACTGGAATCGCTTTATTCTAATTGAAAGGATTACTATATTTGTAGAGGATAACCCTTCTCCTCCGCCTTTTTGAGGCTACTGTATCATATTGGGACCCAGAAACTCACATTTTTTGATTCAACGGGAAAGAAATTTGTCCGCTCTATAAGGAATTCATCGCTATCTTAGGAAGAACTCCCCAGGCTACAGATCTTCCTGTTATCCTTGAGCTAGGACACTGAATGCCTGACGATGCTAAAAACATCCTCGGGATGTCTGGAGTAGGCCTGCTTCAGACTACAAACAATGGTCTCTTTCTGATTGATGACATGCTAGATCAGATACCCCATTTAGACCAAGGGTGTCATGGCTTGTGAAACTCTATCTGTTATTGCTTATTGGCCTAATTCTTACTCGCTCAGAGATGGGGATTCCTCATCTAGTCTCAGTTATCCTATAAATAGCAGAAGGAAGGACTCCAGTTCCCCTGATTCTTACAAAAACTATCATTGGACTCGATGACTGGCGAAAGACAAGGATCTTTACTGGAAGCCCTTTGCTACTATAGGTACATCATTTCTTTTTCTTTTCAACCCTTTTTGAACTTTTCTCTGACAATTCCTCCTTTCAACCCACTTTGTTAACATATTTGGCTCTTAGAAAAGCTAATGAGGGTGGCTCCACCTCCTGAACACTTGATCCCTCGCTATGGACCTCAACACTATACCCGGCGGGCTATAACCCATCCAGATGACTCTGTAGATGAGTGGAAGGAATACTTCATAACAGCTCGAAACAACTCTGTACGGTGGAAGTGCTCTTGGTGGAACATATGTTATGTCACTTTATACACTTTCATTAGGAATGTCCCTCTCTGCAAGTTCACCAAATTAATTTTCTATTCACCTCAGAAGCTATGCAGATAGTGCTGACTTTGACAACGCATTCCTGAAGTAGATGATTTTCAACCCAGTCATCTTTCAAGGGCATTTGTTGATCAGTTCGAGCAAAGCTGGCCTCAGAGGACCATTTTATGGAACGCTGACTTAAATGAAGACTTTACCACTATAGAAGAGTACAAAGGCTGGGTTGCCCTACATGAGCAAGAGAGAGAGCTTGTTCGATGAGTTATGCTATTTAGAGAACACTTTCCAACCAATGCAGATAGAAGATAGAGAGAACCAAAAGACGATGGCCGTGGGAAAAGGCCCAAAACCTGATTTTTATTCATTAATGCAAGTTGTCATTTTACATTATTTGTTTTAAACTTTTCATAATGTTAACAAATAATAGAAAAAGATAAATAAACGTAAATTTACTTGATCAAGATATTAAATTTTCATTTATTTAATAAAAGCACATCATTTTCCTTGGATTACATCTGGATTTTCAATCTCTCTTTTTGCCTAAGCAGTCCAAAGAGGATTTTCTGCTTAACCTCTCTTTTTCATTTTGTTTTTGTCTCTTACTTTTGCCTAGAATTGCCTCTTAACCCCATGAGGTTTTCAACTCTAACGAGACATTCTCTCTTTCTCACTTTTACCCTACTCAAGCATAAAACCTCTTGAGTCGGTCCAAATTAATTGGTTCTTTGAATTCATTGCCTTCGAAATCAAATATGATGACAACTCCCTTAGAGAACATCTTCTTCACTAAGTAAAGACCTTCCCAATTAGGTCTAAACTTTCCTCGCGGATCCATTGGTGAAATCTTAGCATGCTTTAAGATAAGATCACCTTCTTTGACCGGATTGGGATGAACTTTCTTATCAAAGTGCCTAGCCAATCTCCTTTTGTAAAGTTGATCCTGGAACAATGCATACATCCTTCTCCCATCTAGCAAAGTCAATTCCAAGTAATGGTTCTCAACCCACTGGCTCTTGAGGATTTCAGATTCCAAAACAACTCTCAATGATTGAACTTTTACCTCTATTGGCAATATTGCCTTCATTCCATAAACCAAAGAATATGGAGTCGCACCAGTTGCTAACTTGACTATGGTTTTGTAACCCAAAGACCAAATGACAATCTGTATGCCCAAGCCCTAGTAGATTGAATCAACTTTCTCAAGACGGTCTTAATACTCTTATTATCTACTTCCACTAGCCCATTAGCTTGAGGATGATAAGGGGAAGACTTATGGTGCTTAATTTCTTTCTCTTGCAACAAGGCCTTAACCTCCCTTTGGAATTGAACCCTATTATCTTATACAATGTGATGTGACATCCCATATATGTAGATTAGATTACTCTGTATGAACATAGCCATCTGTTTAGCTGTTACCGTTCTGTAGGATTCAGCCTCTACCCATCTAGAGAAGTAATCCACCGTAATAATAATGTACTCATGACCATTCGAGGTTGGAGGTGATATCTTTTCGATTATATCTATTCCCCAAGCTAAAAATGGCCAAGGTAAAGTTAAACTCTGTAGATCCACTAGCGGCAGATGACTCAAATCAGCATGCATCTGGCATTCATAACACTTCTTCAATTTCTCAGCACAATCTCTTTCTATGGTCATCCATGTGAGCCCTCTCGAACCCCCCCCCCCCCCCCCCCCCTCTTCTCGCTAGGGAAAAATTCCTTAAGGAAAGGTGAGCGATTTTTAAGGGGAGTTTAGATACGAGTTTCGGTGCTCATAATTGGAACGACCATCATTCGAAAAATTGGTTTGATTTTTGAAAAGGATTCGGGAGTCGCCACCCTAATTTATTTAAATGGAAAAATTAAGGAAAAACCCAATTTGACTCCAATTCATTAATTCTTGATTAATTTACCCAAGGATAAAGTCATTAGCCTTCGAACCAAGTTGAGCTCGGGGATTAGGTTTTTAGTTTTAAATAATCTCGATTTGGCTCTTAACTTTGATTTGACTTTAAAAATTGATTTCATGAATGACGAGTGTTAATTGCAATTTAAAGTGCACAAGCATGGCATAATTATGAATGGATGGAAAAAGTAAAGTGCAAGTAATTGAAAAACATTTACAAGCTAAGGAGAGTGTTCTCTCTAGTGCTTATGCATTCTAGGAGAACCACAAAATTGCTCCTTAATAATAAATAACTAATTGTAATAATTAAAATTTACAAGAGCACAAATTAAAATAAAATGGTAAGGGGATTAATTGAGATTTGGATTTGAGGCTTGGAGTTAAATTCCAAGCGTGCCTACGTACCCCATTGGATGAGGATCAAAACCCACGTAGTTCATTCCATAGTGAGGTGGAGGGGTTTAGGGATTTATCAGTTTGATTGGATTGATTTGATTTGGGGTTTTGAAATATGTGATGAGTGGATGGTTTTACCGGATCGGAGTTTCATTTCGGAGAGGTGGATTGAATTAAATTAACCTTAGGGGGGATTAATTTAAAGGATGAATTATCCAATTTTTAATTAATTAAAATGATTAATTAATTAAAAGGATTAATTAACAAAATTGAGTGGAGACTAAACTAAAATTAATTAATTAAAATCAAAGAGAGTTTAATTAATTAGAGATTCATTAGGGAGAGAGTAGTAGAAAATTAAATACTAGCTCTTGGTGTGTTTTGAAATGAGAAATGAAGGGGGTATTTATAGGAAATGTGTTGACCTAAGTTGTGTCAATCTCTATTTTGATCTTGGCAATCAAGTTGAATTAATCTAAAATTTCATTTAAGTGTATTTTTTTAGTTAAAATGACTTAATAGTGCTTGGGAATGAAGAACTTAGAAATTTCTCTAAGTGTTCTGCCTAACCTATAAATTGCGCCCGCAACAAAGACGTAGCGCCCGCAATACCCATGTCGCGCTCGCAACATATCCATCGCGACCGCTACTAAGCCATGAGCTAGAAATTGCAAAAACATCTAGTAGAGTTCGCGGTCAGACTCGCAAACGCGACTCCGAACGCTATATGAAGATAGCGACCGCGACAAAGGTGTTGCGACCGCAACATTCATAAGGCAGAAATAAATTGCAACGGTAACATCAGCAGCGAACGGGGTTTTGCCACGTGGCACTAACCGTTGGAACAATATGAAGATAGCGATCGCTATTCTCAATTAGCGAGCGCAATATTTCATTGCGAACGCGAAAATGGCCTGACTAGCATTTAATGCTGGATTTGTTATTGTAGCAAACAAATTTGGTTATCATTTCTTTGTAACAGCTCTTTTGATGGGTGAACTCTATAAATACCTCATCAAAAGAAGTTGAGACAATCAATTAACAATCCAACAACTAAACTCTTGCCAATTTAGTTCTCAAAACTTTCAATTTTCTTTAAACGCCTTGTGTGTTTGTTGTAAGAGCATTCATTGCTCAAAAAGGATTTAGTGTTAGCCATTAAACACTTGTTAGGTTGGGGAGTGATCCTTTGTAAAACTCTTGTTGGGTTGAGTGTTAGCCTTAGTGAAAACACTTGTGAGGTTTTTTGTGTGAGCCTTGAAAACACTTGTAAAGTTTGGTATGAGCTTTAAACACTAAGTTGGGAGTGAGCTAGTTAAAACTCCATAGATAGTGAAATACCCAATTGTTGATTGGGAAGTGGATGTAGGATTGGTCATAATCTGAACCACTATAAATCCTTGTGTCTTTCTATCCTTCTACTCTTTCTCAATTAAATTTTTAATTACCCACCGATTCAACCCCCCTTCTTGGTTCATCTTGGGCTACAAGTGGCATCAGAGCATTGGTCTCATTTTTACAAACTTAAGTGTGTGAGAAAAGATCAAAATGGCCAATGAAGGGATCAATCACCTCAAGCCTCACTTTGATGGCACCAATCATGCTTATTGGAAGCATAGAATGGAAGTCTATCTCGATAGTGACATTGTGGATCTATGGGATAGTGTGCTTGAAGAATGGAAACCTCCATCAAAGGTGGTTGAAGGTGTTGAAGAGCTGATTCCAAAAAAGAAATGGGTAGATGCCCAAAGAAGAGCCAATGGTAAGAACAAAAGAGCCATGGCAATTCTTCTTAGTGCTCTATCTAGAGAAGAATGTGGAAGAGTTCAACAATGCACAAGTGCTTTTAGCATTTGGAACACATTGAAGAACTACCATGAAGGATCCAAGCAAGTCAAATCCAAAAAGATTCAAATGCTTGTTCATGAATATGAACTCTTCAAAATGAAGCCAAGTGAGAATGTAACCGATATGAACAATCGATTACTTGGCATAGTCACTAGATTGAGAAAGTTTGGAAAGAGTTACTCTTTGGAAGACATCAACAATAAAATCCTAAGAGCATTTCCAAAGAAGAACTTTGAATCCAAAGTTTCATCAATTGAAGAAGCTCATGATCTTGAGAAGCTTCCAACCGATGTTCTCATTGGAAAGCTTCTCACTCATGAGATGACTATGGAAAAAGAAGAGGTACAAGTTGAAAAGAAGAAAGCCCTTGCTCTCAAGTGATCCAAAGATCTTGATGAAGAAAGCCAAAGTGACTTAGATGAGAGTGAAGAAGAGGATGATGAGTTGGCAATGCTTTCAAGGAGAGTAAAGTAGATCATCAAAAGCAAAAAGAAGAGATCCTTTAGAAGACCTCCCTCCAACTCTACCTCAAATGCCAATTCCAACAAGGAAAAGAAAAGTGAAGTAACTTATTATGGATGTAGAAAGCAAGGACACATCAAGCTAGAATGTCCCAAACTCAAAAAGAAAAAGAAGTGGGACAAAGAAAAGAAGAAGAACTTCAAAGCTACATAGGATGAGGACTCTTCCAATGATGAAGAAGAGGAAGAGGTTGCAAATCTATGCTTCATGGCTTTGGAGGACTCTTCTAATGAGGTATGTTCTACATCTCTCTTTTGTGATGATTTAAATAATAGTGATGATGATGTAAATAATAATGAAATTTTAGAAGCTATGGTTTTAAAATGTGAAAAATATTTTTCTAAAATGAAGTTTTATAAGGAAAAACATTCAAAGCTAGAGGAAGATTTTAAAAGTTTAGGAAAATTGGTTTTAAGTTTAAAAACATCCAATGC
>CATKHJ010122049.1:0-31188 GCA_949750685.1 Vernicia montana | reverse complement strand
GGACATCGATAGATTAAGTGGGGGAGAATGTAACGGTGCGGGTTTCATGGGGAAGAATATTGCTAATAAAGGTCCCAAATCAAATATGGAGTCATTCTGAGTTATATAAAAGAAGTTATGAGGTACTCTCCTCCTCGCACCTAGTGGTTTCTCCTCCTCGCGCAGCCCAGTTTGCTCATATCGCATATATAGGTGGGGGTACCATGGTGTTGGCTCTCCACCATCCCCGAGCCCAGTTGTCGGCCATTGAGCTGTGGCTTAAGTGAGCTACCCTAGTGAGAACTAGGAGGCGGGCTTTGTACTTTGAAAAGAGAAGTACGGGGTCTCCATAGAGAAGGAGCTCTATGGACACTATGGGGCCGGAATGCCCATAGTGCGCCCTACTCCTTGGCTTGAGGTTCCTACACTGGGGAGATTATGCCTCACGGCTTTTCCAATTGGCCTGCAGGTCGGCCATACTCGGATTTGACCCTCGGTTGGCATTAATAGTTGGCTTTCGTAACTTGGCTGGCCTAGATAGATGGAAGTCTAGGCGCCGCACGGGGATTTAGGCTTGGCCAAATCCTAGCCCCGTGACACACATTCAACCTAGATTTGGAGTGTGGATTTACACCCTTTTGCATGGGCGAGAGAAAGTCTTCTTAACTATTATCCTAACATTGAAATGATGAGTTTTTCAATATATATTTCATTACAATTTTATATTTTTTTTAATGTGAGATAATTCACTTTCATTTCTCACTTTCCTTAACATATAATTTATTTTGAATTTCAAATAATTATTCACCTATTTGCCATTTTGAGCATATGAATATTCAAATTCATATTTTTTATATAGGAGAATATAAATTCGAGTAGACCTTCCACTACTGAATAGTGAGACCCACCCAAATTTAAGTCTCAAAATGACCACTTAATAAGTTAATTTGTCATAATTTTCTAATAGTTATTTCTAAATAATGTTTATTTATTGCTATGATAACGTTTGTTAATTTTGATTATATGTATAGTATATTTATTTTTAACATATAAATAATAAATATATGATATTATTTAAAATTTCGATTTGATTCTAATTGAACTTTTGACTCGTGACTCTTTGTCTTCACCAATTCTAAGATCGGACCGAATTTAAAAACATTAGTAATAATTTTAATTCATCACACAGAATTTAATTTAAGGTTATGAGTTTAAAAAATAATTATATTTCTTAAAAATAATAATTTTAAAATACTGCGGGCAAAAGCTACCGGATACAAGAAGAGAGATAAAATGCATATCATAAAAAAAAAAAAAAGGATATGAATGATAATGTTCATGCATGTATGACTATTGACTAGTAATAAATATTTTGTTTTGGTATATAAATTAGAAGTTTTCAAATGAAAAGGATTGTTAGATTTGAGCTTTTGACACAGAAAATTCAAAGTTACTCTTGATATATAGCTAACTTTGTATACGTCAAACTAATTGCAAAACATTGGTGGAAAAAAAAAAAAAAAAAAAAAAAAAACTAACTAACTTACAAAACATGTATTTTAAAATGTTATTATGAATATATTTATTGTTTTGTCTAGTATAAGGACACTATAATATCTACATGTAATTTTTATATTGAACTATTAAATGATAATTGATTTTTTTTTAGAATATAATAGTATGGCATTGATAAACATATATGAAATAAATTAAGTTTTTTCCGAATGAAAATTTTCAAAAGTTTTACATGTTGAAATATATATATTAATGTCCAAAATTTAATCAAATCACAAAAAGAAAATAGAAGACAGTAAAGAGATATTTCTTATATTATTCTCCAATAATATAAATAAATAAATAAATAAAATCAGTATTAATAATATTAAACAACATAATCTCAAGCACTTTATTTGAGATACCTGAACTACCACTGTATGCCAATATGCATGATTAATATAATTATTAATCTAGCTATTTATAGGTTTATATTTATTATTATTATATATATATATATATATATATATGTAATAATATATAGCTTAATAGTTTACATTAACAACTGCATATTGCTCGGACGATCGACTAATTATTGTATTTTACATTTGGTAAAAGTATGGTACGTATTAAAATAAAAAAGTATACTAATTAATGAGCTGATATATATTGTATTAGCATATAGTATAATAAGATTTGTTGAGAGGAGATGGTAAATAATAAAAGTTTATCTCCGGTGAAGTAGTATTTGGTCGGAGAAAATGGGCGGAATCCGGTGACTTTCTTCCTCATCTTCTTCCTCATGATGATGGGATGGCATAGAAAGCTGAAGAGAAGATATTGGAGCAGTAGTAGTGTCAGTGACAATGTCAAAGTTGGAAGTGAAAGTGGTCATATTCATAAGGTTTGTGGAAGCTGAGGAATTATTAGAATAGCTTGGTTGGAGCATAGCAACATGTTGTTGTTGTTGTTGTTGTTGTTGATGATGTGAGTTTTGAAGAACATTTGCCATAGCAAATCTACTGTTTATTAGTTGACTTTGTACCATTGCTAGCTCTGCTTGCAAAGATGCCACCTGCATTTAATAATAATATAAACAAAGATAGATTTAGACTTGTCATGCCAATAAATTTATATATATATAATTAATTTCGTCTGAAATGATATTAATAATAGATTTATAAAAATTTAAAAGAAGTTGTTTTAAATTACTAAAATTAAATATCTGAGATAAAATTATAAAAACAGCTATATATATATATATATATTTTTTTTTTTAATAAAGGAGGTAATAATATATGTGTATGTGTGGGGGCGCCATGTACCATAATTAATGACAAAAGAGGAAGGGAAAGTCATTTATGAGAAAAACAGAAAACTATTAAACTTTTAGTAAGTCTTTGTTGGTAGACTGCTGATTGATATATCTATCATATATCTTTAATTTGTTTCTTCAAAAAGCACCAAATAAAAGAAATGATATAAGAAGAAGCATCCTAATTCACGTGTCCATGAACAAGAAATCTCCCATTCATTCATTGAAACGCAAGTGAATATAACATGTCTAATGCCATTCTGTTGCCTAATCTTTTTGAAAGCTGATAATATCAACAAAAAGAAATAAAAGAAATAGCCATCTCTTGCTAGCTATATAAACAAAAATATAATTTTGTTTTCCAAAAGATTCAGCTTCAAGATTTGTCTGCACCATTACCTTGTTAGTTAACAATTACAATTAATAAATCTCCAAGAAAAGTAAATTAAAATTAAAATTAAAATTAATTAATTAGTAGATAGCAAAAAGAAACAATATCACTATTGAATTAGATAGCAGTTTAATGGTCGAGTGTTTGATTCACAGTATAAGAAATTAGGGGATTAGTTTTCCTCTTTAATTAAGAATTTTAATTTCTTGTAAAAAAAAAAAAAAAACAAAACAAGAATATTTATATCAAATTAGTTGAACCTGTTGTTGCAAAGCAAGAATGGTGGAGACACAACCATAAACCGGATCAGATAGCCTTGCCTGAGCCTCATAAGATATTGTAACAACCGCTTCATGTCTCCGGTTAACCGGAATGTGCAACAACAACTTTGATACATTACTGGCACCAAACACCTTATGCACCGCAGCAAACCGGGCTGCACCCTGGTCTGAACCAAAGTGGGGTGCAAATATGCACCCATTAATGCATTTCCTCCTCAAGAACTTGCAGGCACCACATGGAGCTGCAGCTGCTGCTACTAACGGTGCAGCCACGGGTTGTTCAGCAACCTCCACTGGAATGGAGGAAGTACGCTTACCTATGCCCTTCCTTCTACTATCATAAGCAGCATCACACTGTGGTTCAGCCATTGAGAAAAAGAAGAAGGAGAAGAAATTAAAGAGAGCTAACAAAAGAGAAAAGCGGTGGGTGTTGATGTTATATATGTGAAACAAAATGGAGTGGGGCTGGGGGCACGTTACTCTCGTGATGGGGTTGGCAAGCTCAATGTGTTGAGCTTTTCTACCTTTCTTTCCTTCTTTTTTGTAATTTTTCTAGTAAATTATGTATGGTTTTAAAGTTTAAATCTTAACCGAACATTCATTCCATCAAATAAACACTCCAATCACTAGATTATTAGTCTAATCCTGCAAAACAAACACTTGCTCAATATCAAATAGACACTACTCGATTACTGGATTACTGATATAATATTTATATATTGAGAGAGAGAGAGAGAGAGAGAGAGAGAGAGAGAGGAATTGAGGTTGGTAGGGTGAAACGAGAGGAGTCTTGTAGGGGGGGTGTGAGGAGCATGTGCAAATGGAGAGTTAGAAGTAGGTTATGGTAAAGTATAAAATTAATTTTTATAGATCAATTTAGAGGATAACGTAATATTATAATGGTAAATAATAGTTTTAAGTGTGTTTTTAACTTGAAGAAGATTGTCTTCATGGGAAGGCACAAGATTTGTGCTGCCCGTAGCGTGTGGGATATAGTAAACCAAGGGCTAGACGTGCATTGGTGTCATTTGTACCATGAGAGGAAACAGAGCTCCTTGTGTGTGATTTTTAATCTTTTGTCATATAAAGGATGTTACTTCTTTTTCATTTTTATTTTTTTTTTCCCCTTCTAAAATAGAGTCTTGAGCAGTTATGTGTGCCCTGAATGAGTGGAACTTGACAAATAGAGCTGTTAATACTCTTGATTTCAATATAATAAAATAGAAACTGTTAAAATCTGAATCTTTCATACTAGGAAGTTTATACAATTGAAATTAAGATGCCAAATACACATATGCTCACAATTAGCTTAACATTTCCAATTGTAAAATTGCAAGTTCAGAATTGACTGAAAGACCACCAGATTTCACAGCCAAGCAATTGTTTGGTCATGACTCAAAGGGCCACATAACTGATCGGCCCATCAGACAAGTACAATTTGCAGGAAGTACAATAAAAAAAACTACCTTACATTTGGTTAACAATTTTTTATTGTTTTGTTAATTAGGTTCCAACTGAGGGTTCGAACAATCATCTGGATGACATTAATGGATATCTTTGTCAATATAATTTTAAACAGCATTGCAACATAACAATTGGAGGAATGTTTGTTACATTCTCTATAAAAGTAAATGACTACTCAAACTATAAACCTAGCTCATGTCGTTTTCTATGATTAAGTATGTTCTGAAGGCAAAATTCCAAAACAGCAAGAACTGCCACAAAAACATTGCAAGCCCTTAGACCTGACCCTGATTTCTCCATAGCTAAAAGTCAGCTCTTCTCCTTCTTTTATGTCTTTAGAAGCAAAGAAACAAAGACGAGGCAGCAAACCTCCTGAGCTTCTCACTAGCATAGTTGATAGATTACCACCGTCACAAGAATGGTTAATGAATCTTGCAACATTTCCCATTCTTGTGGCATCAATGTTAACCCTGAAATAAGCCTTTCCAGAAGGAAGATGCTCTCTCACAACCAAAAGAGCAGAAGAAAATTGACCACCACTAGATGTGAGCTCATCGTAGATTTGTTGCCGGCTTCTGGCTTCTTTGGTTGTCAAGAGTTCACCTGTTCAAGCAAAGTTCAATCAGAATGACGTCCAAAACAAGACGGATATTCTCAGGTAATCAACTCTGTCCTGGAATACTCCAAGCAAGATGTAATGTAGATGGGAAAAGATAGGCAACAAAATGAAGACATAACAAAGAACCACAAGAAAGTAACAACAAATACAACAACCCGATGTGCATAAAACTACAGTTAATGCAACACAAGCAGTTCAATGAATACAGCAGCTATGCAACGAAGCATGCAAGTTGAAGCTTGAACAGGGCCATTGTTAGTGTCAAAAAATAAATTGGGCATAAAATTCACAAGAAATATATAAATGGGAATTGGCAGAATCCAGGTGATGGACAGTTCAATTATTTATCAGTTCCATCACACAAATACAGTACCATTGTGTATATGTTCAGTTCAGTTCCTACTTTATCCAAATCCTTCTAAATGATGAACTTAGATGAACTTTGTTCCGGTTAAGAATTTAATCTAGTCAAAAGCACTGATTCACCACACTTTTTTCTCTGATTGAATATGTATATGGTTTATTAGTTATAATTCAGTGAATTTCTGTGCCAAAAACTCCAAACAAGTACCGGGCCTCTCAATACTTGGTTCCTATGATTCTACTGCCTAGCTTTAACTACAATTATATGACTATTATTACGAATCAAATAGATAATGTACAAACAATATCCTCCAACAAATATCAAAATAGCAGAATCCATGAGTACCAAGACTACAAATTTATCTCTACAATAAAAGATATCTCTACAATAAAAGAATGAACTTTTCTTTAATTTTCAAAAACAACATCAATGGGTGAATAAAATACATACCAGCATACTCGCAGACAAATTGGCCTTGAAGAATCAGCTGATCAGCATATAAACCCCAACCTTTTCTCCCATCTCTCACAATCTTCAACTTAACTGAAACCCCTCTCTGAGTCAACCGATTCCTACACTTCAACCCACACCTACAATTCGGTCCACACTCGCTCATTATGCCAATCTCAAGCTCCTCCAAGCCCAACAATTCACACCCAGATGAACCTCCCTGCTTGCACCCCTCACAATCGCAATCACACCCAGATAAGCACTCCCCAAGTGGACACAACGAGCCGGCTCCAGGAGCAGTAAAAAGCGAGGAGCCCCAAGGTTGGCGTTGAGGGGGTGAGTGAGAAGGGAGGATCTGAGATGGGGTGTAGAGGAAAAAGGCATATGGGCGGTTATCGAGTGGGTTGTGAAATGGGATAGGATGGTTCTCAAGGGATCTAGAAGCGTCAAAGGATCGTTGGAGAGTGATAGTTTTGGAGATTTGAAAAAGGGTTTTGCAGGTCAAGGATATGCTGGCGAGTTCTTGTGGAATTAGCCATGGGAGGATAAGCTCTGCGCATTGAATCAATGGATTATACTTATTTGGGTCTTCATTTGTTTCTTCTTCGCTGCTCTTCTTTTTCTTCCACATCTTAATTAGTTTAAACTTCGAAAAAGTTCTTACTACATTCAAAAGTGCCGTCATTATGAAAAACGACATGTCGTTTGTATTCTAGCTTGAAGAACGACCCATCGTTTTATATCCAAGCTTCAAGAATGGCCAAGGATTTCATCATTGGCAATTAATAATTCTACTTGTCAAACTACTATAAAAAAAAAAAAAAAAAAATACTCTCATTTTCACGAGAAACTGAAGAAAAATGCCTTTTCTTTTCAATCAAAATTCTATTATGGACACAGGCTTTTTTAACTAATGTACCGTTCAATTGGAATGCGAGGTATTTGCTTTCCATTTGATCAACTATCAGATTGACGTGTTAGTAGGAGAGTAAACAATTGTTAGAAAATAAAAATTATGACCATTTACTATATTTGGATGAACTTTTTTTTTTTTTTTTTTGGCATTTCAACCTAAACATATGGTCTCCAGATGCTATAACCCAAAAAGAAAAATGATTGGTTTTACAATGGCGAATACAAATTGAATACAACATGCTCTTGCTATCACTCTACTATCAATTTAATTTATCAAAATTGGCTTTTATTTATATGTACTATACATCAAAATGTGGTTACAAGACCTATACCTAGCTCCTCAGCAAGCTCATCCCCTACTGGAAGGAGTGTCAACACAACTAGGAAAATAGCTGTGATAACAGCCGCTTTTCTCCATGTTCCGACCTCTGTCACATCGTTCAAGCATGGTTTTTCTGGAGCCCTCTAAACATACATTATCAAAAAGAGTTGTGAGAAAGGATTTTAGAGACTGGGACACCATAATATCTACATTTAACTGTTTGTTTTTTTGCTCTATGTTGTCATTTGCATACCTGACATATCAAGACGTACAGTCCCCATGGAAGTGATAATGGTCCACCAAGCTAATAACAGGAGAATTAAAGATATTTTAATTGCAGAAAAAGATTCAAGGAAGTATTATGGAAAGTATTGGTTATTCAAGGTGAAGGACCAAATAGTATATAGTATTGCCATCAAGGTTTAACGAGAGTGTGATAAAATAGAGATTAGACATACCACTCCCAAACCAAGCAATGTGTAAGTTGTCAAGCCAAACCCAACTAATGCATTTTTTCCAAAAGCACCCTGTAAAAATATGTAATCAAGGGTTAGAAAATCATCAAGTTATATGAGATGATTTTAAACAAAATTGTATCTCAATTATGGAAGCTAAGAACCATCATAATACATATAGCCAACTCTATAATTGGCTAGTCCCATCATTTCAGAAATTCCCATGTGAATGAATTCATGTTAAGCATTTGTATTCCATGGCTATTTTGTAATTGTTCATCAAGAACAGTTCATCAAACTGAACTGACATAGAAATCAATGAAACAAAGGAGACAACAGACTTAATTGATGCCTGCATCAAGAAAGAAAGAAAAGTACCTGTACAGCTCTTCCACCATCAAGGCACCCCACTGGAAGCATATTAAAAGCTGTTGTAGTTAAGCCACACCTACCACAATGGTTTATATGGTAAGTGTGTTTCAAAATATAACAACAGAATAAGAAAAGTTTCAAGGATGGTAATTCTACCAGCCTGCAATCACTAGAGGATGAATAGCAACTGTTGCAGCATGCATTGCCCTGCACATTCACAACAGCAATTTGTTAGAAACTCTGCAGACAAGTTATGCTAGACAAATACTTGAGGAAATCAGTGTCAATGAATCCATGAATCTCTTCTTGATTTGCATCCTGATATTTCTTTTAATTTAAAAAAGGTTATTGACGCACAATAGAAACATACGCATAACCAAGAGTGGCTCTACTGATTAGTCCAAGAAGCAAGGAGCCTTGAAACAGCATGCTAGGAACCTGTACTAATTCTCCCGCAGCAGTTGGATTTGATGAGAGCAGCAGGCCAACAGCAAACATTGAGAAAGAGAGTGCAGCACCAGCAAATGGACCAGCAAGTGAAATGTCAACCTTTGTACTCCGATCAGGAAGGATAGATTTGAACTATGGATTCAAAATTGCTATCAGCAATTAATTAATTAATTAATTAATAATTGTACATATTAGTTCCATATCTGAAGTTTCCCATAAATGACTAACCTGAGTGATTGCACCAAAGCTGCCAAGAGTAATGTTAGGAATAAAGAAGGGAATGCTTAGCTTTATTTTCTTTGGGAAAGCAGCCAGAAAGTGCCCAACTTCCTGCATGTAACCCAGCTTCGTTAACACAGAAAAGGATGAAAGCCACATATTAAAGTAAAAAATACCAAGTGACTCGGTTCGAAAGATGAGAACTGGAAGAAGATTGATCTATAAACGGTTGGCAAGAATGCTAAAGAAGCACAATGATATGAGATCTCACAACATACTCAAAACATGTGCATGTCATGTGGATATAAGAAAAGGCTGCCTTGATCTCATACAGCATAGCACAACTCAAGACATTTTAACCTTTCTAAGAAAAGGAGACAAAAAAAGGGAGATTTGCTTACATGAAATAACAGAATTCCCAAAATACCATAAGCTAAGGGCAAAGCTGACTCCACAAATGGGAATAGTAGTTCCATATCTGGTGGTTCAATGGCATTTGGATCCGTAAAGTACTTCACTACCTCTGGAGGAAGACGATTGATCTGCTAGGACAAATTCAATCAGTGAATGACAGAGGAATTAAATGTTGATAAATTCTAAAATGCATCCCAAATAACAGTAAAATCTAATGTATACAAACATCTAGGGGTTAATATGAAAAATGTAAAAGCAATAAGCTCACCTGAGATGCAATTCCTAACTCCACGGTTGAACCAATGGTTAAAAGGAATAACAAAAGAGCAATCACATATTGCCAAAGTGTTGTCGGTCCTGGTTCTGATACCTCTTTCCGGAGCAAACCAAAGCTAACACGTGGCCCACCACGGGGGTCTGGTCCATCTGAATTGGGTTCCTCCACCATAAAAAGGTTGTATTTGTCACCTGTGATCTCAACCAGCTGATTCTGGAGCTTGGCAAAAACATCTTCTCTCTTTCCCCTTAAATTACCAAGGAACAGAATGCCCTCACCAAAGTCTCCAAATGGCTCTTCTTTTGTTACCCAGAAAGTTGAATAACCAAAAAGCTTGTCCTTGATTAGCTTTACATCAGCTGGATCAACTTTCTCAGGTCCAAGAAGTTCCATCAATTTAAAAGAGTCAACTTGGAAATTGTTGTAAGCTGGTCCAACTGGAGATATAGTCGGCGGCTGAAGAAGGAAAACACTGACAGATCAAAATCAAAGTTGTCCAATACTACATATAGTACGGATGTATGTATTTATGTATATTTTGCAAGTTTCGCATTTCAGAAATCATCTCTGTTGCACCTAAAAAATGGCAACATTGGTTCAAACTTACTAGCCTTTTAGGTTTTCTTTAAAATACCAACAAGAAATGAAGGAAGGTGCAACAAAAATACAGGACATTCCGCTGAAGACTTTCCTATGCCACTGAGTCACTGACCAAAAATCTAGTGTTTTAAAAGCACTTCCAAGTGAAAGAATACATTAATTGTTTTCATAATCTAAAGTGAAAATGCATTTGGTTTTACAAAGCATAAGCCAACTATATTTAAAAACTAAAGAAAATTCCAATTTCATTACACAAAAATATTTATAAAATCAGTTGTTGATTTTGAAGAAATGCATATACAGAATATGAATTGCTGATTAATTCCCTTCCAATTTCCAAGTACTTGTGCGAAGTGCTACTAATTCTCTATTAGAAGTTTAGAACAATAACATCACCCACTAAAATTGTTATCTGTAATTACAAAAATCAAACCTAGTTCATAAGTTTGAATAAAAACAAACTTATATACAGGCCCATAATACGGATACAAGTAGGTAAGATTGTCAATTAAATTAATTAAACCAAAAACAGCATTTCATTTTCAACTTCAGAAACTCCAGTAAATAAAACCCAGCGCCAGCATTCAGTTATTTATAACTAAAAATGAAATTCAAAGAAAAATAAGAGAAATTTCAAAATTAAAAAAAGAAGAAGAAAAGGAGTGTACCGTTGAAGAAACAGAAGTAGGTTCTTTATCGGACCCAAAGTCATTGCCGCCGACTCTGTCATCGATATCTTCACGCGACGCCGTTTTGAGATTAGAATCTTTGATGCCGTTCTCACTATTGTTGTTATTATTATTATTATTATTATCTACATCGTTATGACTATCGTTATTAGTACTAAAACACCTAATTGTAACAAAATTGGTAAATGAAAGCTCCTTCTTTGAAATTCCTTTACACAAGAAAAAGCATGAAGAAGTGACCGCTGCCTTGTTCTTCTTCTTCTTCTTCCTTAGCTGAAACGTTGAGATTCTCTCCCTGAAATCGTTTACCGTAATTGGACCTGAACGAACTCTCAAATTCACGCTGCTAAAAATACAGCTTGTCAGGGTTCCCATCCAATTTAAAATTTTTTTTTTTTAAATTAAAAAAATAAAAATAGTCGAATTCAGAGAAATATACACACAGTGATGAGCTCTTGTGTTTGCAAATTGCAATACTATATCTGCTTTGCGGGATTTTCAATAAAAATATCTTATTATTATTATTTTCTTTTTCTTTTTGGTTTTTCCTGTTCTTTTGGTTGTCGATAAAGATCTTTATTATAAATATACTTTTATAAATTGTATTTGGGCCTTTGGCCCAGCCCAGAGTCCCTCTGGCTTAGAGTTTCAGCCTCTTGTTTGAGAACTACTAATAGAGGAAATTACAGTATACACTGTAATTTCTTCAAATATTTCTTTTATACAGTACATTTTCATTTTATTTATTTTTATGTTTTTTTAATTTTTTTTAATGCTATTTTTTTTTTTCATTTTCTTTTGTACGGTCATCTTCTGCCTCTGCAGTTTCTCTGCCCCAAACTCATATCCCATAAATGAAAATTAATATAAGCTTCAATAATCAAGGCGGACCATGTGTAGGAAGAGTAAAAATATCAAAAGAGTAAAGAGAGAGTGTGGTGATGGTGATTTTGAGTCTTGATTTTTTTTTATTTTTTATTTTTTATTTTTTTACCAAAGATTTGAGCCTTGACTTTTCACAGTATTGAAACAATGATAAGTTGATAACAACTATATATATATATATATATATATATATATATATATATATATATATATATATATTGTGTTTGTTGTTTGTCCACTTCTTTAAAAAAAATAAAAATAAAAATAAATCATAATAATTTAGTACTACAAGACCACGTGAATTTTTGGTTCCATCAAAAGGTAAGGCAACTACTATCTCTTAGCTAATAACCAAAGCACTTTTTTTTCTTTTTTTATTAGTATTATTATTATTATTAATTAACATACATACATATTAAAATTAAATATATATAAAATAATTACAAATACTAAACATATATTCAACGTATACCAAATTTTGGTATATGTATATCATTTATTTGTAGTTTATCTTTTTATTTTTTTCAAATTTACAATCTGTATATATATAAAGTAGTTACAAATATAAAACATATATTTAACATATACTAAATTTTAGTATACATATATCAATTACTGTTAATTTATATTTTTTATTTTTTTTAATTTGCAATATGTATATATATAAAATAGTTGTAAATATCAAACATATACTTAACGTATACCAAATTTTAGTATATGTATACTATTTATTGTTAATTTATCTTTTCATTTTTTTCAAATTTTCAATATGTATATATATATAAAATAGTTGCAGATACTAAATATATACTTAACATACATCAAATTTTGGTATATGTATATTATTTACTGTTAATTTATCTTTTTAATTTTTCAAATTTACAATCAGTATATATATATAAAGTACACCGACATGATGGTTTCTTCCTTTAAATTTTTCTGTAAATCATTGAAAAAATATAATTTCTTGTTTAAATGTAACATAGTAACAACATTGTCTTATGTTATATAAAAGCCCATCTTCACTGACCCTTACTCTAAAAACCTCCATAAAAACACCACCAAACATTGCCTTAAAGATATGAAAATATACATTCAGTAATTGGGGTCTACATTATCTTGTTTTCTTTTTTTGCCAAAGGGTCCACATTGTCCTTTGGCATCCACGTATACATGGGAAAACATCAATCTTTTTTTTTTTTTAGTTATTTTATTGAGAATCAGTATGTAACATCAATTTTTTATTTTATTGAAAGCTATAAGTATATGTCATTCATTAGCTGACAATTTAATGGACTGGAATTCTACTAAGAACTAACATATTTTTTAAGACGTTATACATGCCACAAATGGAAGCGAGAAGGACAAGTGGCGTTGATGGTATAAAAGATAATTCTTAAGCTAGTGACCATATTTTTGCAAGAAATTTTTTTACACCGTGTAAAAGTTATTTTTTCTTTTTAGGTAGTTAGTTTTGAAATTTTCCCCTACTAATATACACTGGAGACCACTTGGATATTATTAGGAGTGGCAAAATGACTCATACTCATAATTTTTTTTAAAAAAAAAAATTCAGCAAATTTTTTATATTTAACTAAATGGTTTATTCGTAGTATATTGTGAGTATATGATAATATACTCGTAGTATATTTTGAATATATGATAGGTATACATTTAGTATATATCTGTTAAATTTTTAGTGTTCTTTTTTAAAAATGATATTCTAATTCAAAATGATATTCATTCAATATATTTGGTATATATTTAATATATTTTAGTCAAATTTGAAAAAATTAAATTATTATTTGATTCATTATTTCAAAATTTATAAAAAAATATTGAATTAAAAATAATTATAATAATAATAAATGATATACTTTTGATATATTCTGAGTATACAAAATCAACTAAATATATATATCAAATCAATCAAATATATAAACAAAATAAATCAGACATATACCCAAAATAAAAAAAAAATTAGAAATATTAACAAAAATAGAGGCTCTGCAATAAAATTGCATTCTCCTCTTGTATATAGTTACAGGGCTTCTCCACAAGAAATCAAAGTTGGATTCTTTTTTAGTAGTTTCTGTGATTTATTGATCCATTAATTTAGAAAATTGTGAAGAAGATGATGATGCAGGCTAAGGAGAAGTTGTTGAAGAAAAAATTCCATTGACAAATCATATGAAAATAAAGGTATCATAATTAATGATGTTGTGGACTAACTTTTACGTGACAGTGGTGAAGCAAAAGCATTTTCGTTTTTTGATCTAACGGCTAAGATTATTTTTATGGTTAAAATGTTTGACTTTTTCTAAAAGTCGTTTTTTTTTAAACCATAGCTAAGACCACTGTAAACTCATAATAAAATTCTTCACCGACTCACCCCAACTCTAATCGACACCATCTGATTTGACCTCTCCTTGCTCAACCCTCATAACCACTGCCCACGACAATTCTTGATCAATTTTTTATCAAATGATTGGTGTATTTGTAAAGCCATTGTTCATCACCATCTTCACTCTCTCTTATTCTTGTCGTCGTTTTGCTCTCTTCTTCGATGCTTTTCCTCGTCATCACCAAACCACTGTCCACCTTGCTCATCCCTCATAACCACCCGCCTACGACAATTCTTGATCAATTCTTTATCAAATGATCGGTGTCTTTGAAAAGTCGATGTTGATAAAAAGAGCATACTAGAAAACATAAAATAAAAAAACATGTAAAAAATAAAAACTCCAAGCGTAAAAATTTAAGAAAAAAAATTAAAATGGGTCTACCCCATTTATCCACTTAATATGTGAGTGTAAAAATATTTCGTATGAGTACTCATTTCAACCCATTAATAATTTATTTTAAATAACCAATCATTTAAAAAAAAAAAATAGCACATTCTTTATTATTATTATTTATAAGTTTATTTTATTTTATAAAAAAATAAAATATAATTATTTTTATAAAATAAAATATAAAATAAATAAAAAGTTTGGGTAATTTAACCAAATCTTAAATTAATTAATCAAATTGGAAGAAATTTTCCTCTATGAGAACCAAATTAATGGACATATGGAGAAACAACCTCACAGGTTCAATCCCTTCTACTTTGGGTGATTTAACCAAATTGAGAGGTCTTGTGCTTGATGGCAACAACATTAATGGCCTTATTCCTCCAGAATTTGGAAATTTGAAGAGCCTTAATTTATTAAGCTTGAGCGGTAGCAAGTGGACTAGTTCAATCCCTTTTACTCTTGGCAATTTAACCAAATTAAATTTTTTGTTAC
The DNA here is from genome assembly GCA_949750685.1 of Vernicia montana. Lineage (NCBI taxonomy): Eukaryota > Viridiplantae > Streptophyta > Magnoliopsida > Malpighiales > Euphorbiaceae > Vernicia > Vernicia montana. Next base: position 15,946 of record CATKHJ010122049.1, on the reverse strand, counting down.
TTGATTCAGGTCCCTTACGAGAATCCATATCAATTGAGCTTATGAAATTAATTTATTTGCAGATATTTCAGAAAACCAAATTTCTGGACTGATTCCACCTGAAATTAGAGCACTATTCAATCTCTGGCATTTGGGTTTTTCGAATAACAAACTTAGCGGATCCATCTCATTTGATTTAACAAATTGCTCCAACTTACAGAAGCATTCCCCTTCAAGTTGGAAACCTTTCATGTAGCTTGATTCTTTAAATTTTAGTTGTACTTACAGCAGTGAAAAAATATCATACAGTTGGAAATTTAGCAAAGTTAAATTCTTTGGATCTCAGCCACAATAAAATATAAAATAAAAGGATGATACAAATATAATTGGTTTTTTTTTTTTCTCAAATTATTTTTTTCCCTACAATTTAGTTACATGAATAAAATGATATAGAAGAAAAAAAAAACATTTTGATTATTATAAAATAAATTATTTTTATATAAATAGGTAAATGAGTAGGTTAGAATAAATATAAATAGTTAAATGTAAATGAAAAATATACCACACAATTCATTTAGCTCCAGTCCATAGATATTACTAAACCAAAAACCGATGGATGAAGAGAAGAGAAGAGAAGATATTTAAAGTGTATACAGTTTTTTTTACTCATCTCCCTTGGAAAAAGTGAATTTCTATGTAACCTAAAGAATTCAGCAAATCAAAATACATAAAACATGTTTGGAATTCTAATTGTATAGTCATTCAGTTCCACTTACTGTAAATGCTGTTTTTTGGGTCACGTGGAACCCCTTTATTTCATCAATTTATCTCATAACAGTGGTACATCCTATGCTCAATATCTTATTATGTTGGTTGATATTGAGTCTACTTAAGTTTAATCTTATATGCCAAAAAATGAGCACTGAAAAAAGGACAAGAAAACAATAATATCCTCTTCAAAAGCAAAAATCAATCAATCACCAAAATCATCTAATTTACCACGAGGCTGGGAACCCTCCTCTGAAGCCTTAGAATTAGAACCTACAGCCGAATCCGTTTCCTTTTCAGGCACATTTGACTCTGATCCGTTTGTCGCCTTTTCTTCATCTGATTTTTTCCTCGCCTCCTCTTCAGCCTTCTCTGCCTGCAAAATTGGCTCATAATAATCAGCATGAGCCTCCATACACTTTTTCAAGGCCCCAGTCACCTCAAAACACTTCTCCACTATATCCTCTTTATTCTTCTCAGCCTCTTCAATGCATTTCTCCCATGCTATAAAGGCATCTTTGCACCCACCCCCCTTCATGAACAAACAAAATCCACATTCTCCCACCTCTTCCTCCTCTCCCTCCATCTCTTTTCCCTGCTCTTCATTTCCATTTTCTTGACTAAATACCTCTGATTGATCTAATTTTTGTGGGATTTCAGGATCTGAAAAGCACATGGCAGAGCTTGAGGAATATTGCAGCAAAATTGATTTTAAGAGAGAAGGTGAGATTTGTTGTTTGAAGAAAACACACCTCCCATGGTAGCTAAACTAACAGCTTCAATATATCTTGAGGATGGTAAGAGCTGGTCAAATGTGCAATCTCCAAACTACAGGGAAAGAAGGGAAAGAGATGATACAAATCCAAGAATCTGAAAGTTCTTGCAATGGACTTCCAAATACAAAACAAGAGCTTCATGCTGTGAACATATCTAATAAATTATGCATCACCCACCTCACTGAGCACATTCAATTAGAAGCATTACAGAAAGTTAAGGAACAATTAACAAAATCTTTAACATGATAACATAGTTATGCTCAGAAGGGGGAAAAGAACATAGAATAGGCAAACAAAAATAATAATGAAATAAGAAGAAACAATCAACAAACAAACAGAATGACTGAAAAGAATGCTGACAGAACAGGAAAAAACTTAACTATTCTATTTCCTTTCCCCCCAAACCTGCTCTCTTTCTCCCCTCCCTTTATTTGGGTAAACTTATGGAAATTTTCACTCAATTTCCCCATTTGCCACCTATTTTCAACACGTATGACAATCCTATCAACTTTAAGCAACTCTTCCCTTAAATGCAATCCTACTTGATCACTTCTAAGCCTGATTTTAAAACAAAATCTTCAAACTTTACACCTCTTATCCCCTCATTCAAGGATCCTACTAAAACCCATTGCTCATTATGTGTAGTTGGCATGTGTCCTTGAATTTTTACATCTAATCAATAAGTGCATCGAGTAGTTTCACAAAAAATCATTCTAGCTGAAAACAAGTCAATGATTAACACAATCTATCAATCATTTGCGAGTCTATGTTATTATGATCTACTACTTTGTGTCATGAAGTAAACTTTAAAAGGAAAAAAGAGAAAACTGATAAGTACATCAACAGTACTTGTCAACAGCCACTTGTTCATACTAATTATACATGTTCTGTTGCCATCCAGGAGAAGTGAGGGAAGGAAGTGCATAGAATCAGACAAGTAATTGCATAGTACTAGTTGCACATACATGCACGCCCACAGAGAAGACACCAAGCCAGCTACAAATACAAAAAAGCACAGACATCATATACATCTCTGTAAACCCCCATCAATTAAATCTTAAAATTCGGGCTTCTAGAAGTAGAAGTTTCACATTAGTGTCCATCATGGCTCAATGCAGAAATGGTCAAATGCACAGACTCACCCAATTTGCATCAGAAAACCTTTGCCATCACAGTAAAAATTGATGATATTACATAGTTTAATCCCAAGTTACAGCAGAAGTGAAGGCAATGAAGAGATGAATCTACAAATTAATAACAGAAAACATGCCCTAGCACAGAGAATCATCAATCAAAAACAGAGATAATGAACACCAAAACTCCTTAAAATCTCAGGGCATCACAGCAACCCCATTAGAGAACACCAAATAATGTGGTTCTAGCAATAAATCGAGCACACTCACTCAAAACAAACAGAGTTAGAAATACACCATCATTCAACGAGAATGAAGTTCTGACCAATTCAGAACTATCAAATTACTAAGGATCCTATGAATCCTAACTACTACAGTATAATATTGAAGTTATTCTTGCTCCAATAACCCATTTCTAGTCTGGTCAAAAGGGTTCTTCCAGCCAAAGCATGTTAAGAACTGGTAGGCGAATTTAAGTGCATTTCAGTGATAAACTCTCGAGAAATAAACAAAACCTGATCGCATTGAGGAACATAGGGAGAGAGAGAGAGAGAGAGAAACCTTTGGGTGCGTTAAGAAGGGGAAAGTAGTGGAGGAGCTTGGAGGCGAGCGCCGCCGCGTGCAGAGGGTCGGCGAAACAATATGCAGCGACTTTTGTTCACAGGGCTTTGTGTTTCTTTTCACCGATTGAGACTTGAGAGAAGCGGTTTGCAGTTTGGGGATCGTTGGTCAACTCAGCGACTAGCGGTCAATTCTTTTGACAATATTTTCTTTTTTTTTTTTAGATTTGAAAATGATAAATAATAGTAATATAATAGTAAATTATTTTAATATTATATGGCAAATATTATAATTATATTAAATATTTAATTTAAATTTTACAATTTTTTTGAACTGGAATTTTATAATTAATTTAATAAATATATGAATTATACATAAATAAAATAATATTATTTAAATTTTATATATATACCAAATGGATTATTGGTCTAACGATAATTAATTTTTATTGTTCAAGAATAATTATATAAATTTGTATATTATTAAACTATGAGTGATTCTAGACCTAGTGAAACATATTTTGAAAAAAATCAATTCCTAAATAGATAATTTTGAATGATGTGATATGTTTTCAGCTCTATTTTTTTTTTTTTTTTAACATGAAGGCTAATTTTTCTTTGAAAGGAATTGATATTCTCCATTTAAAGCTAATAAGTTGACACTCCAATTGAAATTAACTCTTAAATAGATGTAATCCTCTTCTTAAATTAGATATAATACAACATTATTTTGAATTTTCATATATTAAAAAATAAGAATGTTCATGATTTAGTTTAATAAATTCAAAACATATTTTTTTAATTAAATCGATTTATGAATAATTAAAATTATATTTAAATCAAGTAAATTTAAAATTATCAAAATCAATACTATTTGCATACTAAGATATAGTCTAATGGTAAGTATATATACAACTTGGCCAATAGACCCAGGTTTAATTTTCCCCTCTCCTGCTAAAAAAAAAAATACTATTTAACTTTGATTTTGATATGGTAATTTGGACTATTAAATTAAAAGAGATTCAATAATGAAAAATTAAAATTACATGATAGTATAAATTAAATTGTATTTTAAATCTATATATGAAAGATCAAAATTAATGTAATTTCATTTAAAACACATAAACTTTTCATTTCATATGGAAAATACCATATTGATAAGATAAAATGTTTCAAATAGGTAGCATAGCATAGCAAGAATGGAAATAATTAAAATAAAACGCCTCCATAAAATTAAATTAAGTACATATATATAGAAAAAAGATGATGGAGTTGTAATATAGCTTTGGTCGGATATGATTTTAATTGAGTTTCCTATGTTTTTAAATTGTAATTAAATCAAAAAATTAAGTATGATTTGTTTTAAAGCAATTCAAATAATAAAAAGTGATTAAATAAAATGTAATGTTAATTTAGATTGGACCAATTTGATTAACTTTTGTGTAATAATAAGAAGACAACTCAATAATCAAGTGTTAGCATTATAATTAAGTAAAAGTTAAATGATAAAATTTTTATACCAAAAGTTATTTTTTATTTATTTAAACGATTTAAAATATTTTAAAATTATTATTACATTTATGAAAATTAAATATTATTATCCATCAAGTTTAAATATTGCAATTTCAACTATACGATGGCTAGCAGAAGAAAGGCGGTGGTGGAGACGTAAAGTAGGAGTTAAATGGTAATAGAACGCGGAAGGCTAAAAGCTTAGCAAAAACGCAAATAGAAGGCAAAACGCAGCGCATTAGGACGTACATAGTATAAAACTGCGTCTGTATTCTAACATTACCCACGCAAAAAATAAAATAAAAACTGAGGAAATCAAAGCGCGCTTTCTCAATCTCGGGTCTGCTTAACGCTTACACCAAATTGAATACACAGCACAGAGAGAGAGAGAGAGAGAGAGGGAGAGGGAGCAGTACCAGTAATGGGCTCCTCTTCTCCTCTTCCGCGTCTTCTTCTTCTATCTCTCACGGTCTTGCTCGTGATTCCCTCACATGCCACTCACGCCACCACTCTCAAAGGTATTTCTTTTTGTTTCTCAAATCTCAGTCTCTCTCTCTTAAATTGCATGTATATGACTATGAATTTGCGTTTGATCAGTTGGGCTGCCGAGAAAATTTGGGAAAAGAAAAGACATTAAAATACATGTAATTACTGGGTAGGTTTCAAGAATAAAGTGTAGAAGCTGTTTTGTTTCAGTAAAATAGGTAGATTTTAGTTTTCCCTAGATGTAAATTACAGTAAAGTTTCATTTTTTTTTTTTTGGTTCTCTTTTAAGTTTGTAGATTCCAATTCAGGCGTATTTGTGTATCTTGATTGTGGTTTTGTTGAGCCATACATGGATCAGTACTGGACCTGTATGATGCACAGTAATCGTTGCCATTGTAGTTGTGATATTGTAACTGAACAAGTACTTTTTTCCGCCTTTGGTGCTTTTTTTTTTTTTTGAAGGATTGGGTGCGAAATTTATTGATAAAATAAGTATTGAAGCTATTCTTGCTCCAAGTACCCATTTAAGTATTATGATATTGAAATTCTTTCTCGTGGGTTATTTATAAGTATTATGATATTTAAGTGTCTATTTGGATTTTGGATAGCTAGTTATTTGAAAGGATCGAACATTTGAAATTGGATACCATGCCTAGTTTTTACTGAAAACTAAAATTCAAATCCATATTCATTTCGAATGACCATCTATCCAAATGGACTCTAAAAGAAAATTGCTGCATTTAATTGTTTTCTGTTATAGAAAATGCCTTAGAAATTAAATGTCGTTGGTATTAGTTATGGTGATTTGTACTTGTCTAGAATTATATGACTATGGTACTGGTTACGTGAAGTTGGTTTTATTTTGATGAATATGATTAATGTGCTTATATCTTTTTGCTTGTGTCTTCATTTTTCCCCCTATGACCTGTGTTTCGGGTATTAACACTTCATTTTGTGACCACAGTTGTTGACCTTGAAAATCCAGTTATAGATTTCACTCCATCCTTCCTCAACGGACACTTGCCATTTCGCAGTTCTAAAGATGCTTTTTACTGTGAACGAGTAAAAGTGAGTGGTCACTCAAGATTACAGCTTGGGAGTTATGCTAGTTCTTTTCAAGTTACTCTGGCTCCATCTGCTGTAATACCGGAGAGATTGCATAGCAAAATTCAAGTTTGCTTTCATCAGTAAGTGAAAATTCTGGTCTTTGCCTCTCTTTCGCTCTTGTTGGCTCCTTATTTCTGAATCAAAGTTTTTCTTACACTCACACTTATTAAATGTCTACAGGAATGCTTCCCTTGGATTATGTCATTGTGAAAAGGATGAGTGGAAAACTATTCAAAAGGGCCTGTGGACTTCTATCATGTCTCCCTATGGGGAGAGATATGTGGATGTGAAGTTTATCAATGAAATTCCTGGTTCTGTCACAATTTCTGTTTCAGAAGGTTTGGCTTCCCTTCTTCCCCTCCTTATCTGCAGTATTCAATTTCTCACATTGTATTTAAGTTTCCCTGATTGATGTTGGTTTGAAACATCTGTGCAGATTTGCAGCAATGGCGCCTCTTTTGTCTAGTTGTGGGATTTCTGTTATTATTGCTGGCCCCAATTGTCAGCAGTTGGGTTCCTTTTTATTATAGCACCTCAATGGCTATTGGTGTTTTCCTTGTTGTTATAATCATTCTTTTCCAGGTATTTACGTTTGGAATGCTGTTTTTGCATTCTCTCCTTCCTTTTCACTTTTCATAAGCACGGGTTTGATCAAAATACTTGAAAATTTTCACCTTCTTTTATATATGGTTTGGATTTCATAAGATGGTATTCAAAAAATAAAATCATCTTCTAAACATCAATATTGTTCTTTAAAGAATTTTTTGCCTGTAAGGTATTATAAAATATACCACAATTAAGCTAATAGTTACCAATGTACAATTTCTTTAATGTTTATACTCCAAAGCCAAGTTTCATGTCTTGTTTCTGAGTTTAAAATTTGAGAACCAATCCCTCTCTCCAAGGTTGGTTTTGTTAAGTTGATGAAAAGTACTGTCCCAAGAGGCTGGAGCTTATAATTAGGGGACAACCTCAATGTTTTATTGGAAAAACCATATGTTTGAATTATCAGATTATTGCTTGTCTGTAACTGTTGTTAATATCCATTCTGCATCATGTACTTGCTTGCCACAAGAAAGGAAATTTAATATCCTTTCTAATACATTATAAAATCCAATTCCAAAAAACTGGATTTGGTGGACAATTTTTTTTACTTTATACCACTGAATCTTAAGAGCTTTTCAACAATATGGTGAATGAATAGGACTATTTTCTTCTCTATATCTTTTGAAATTTATTATATATTATTTTCTTCATGTGATCCTAGTAATTGCTTGATGCTGAACTTTAGAATCTCAAGAAGTTCAGCCTGGGAAACCTGAAGTAGGATTATCACTTGAGAGGATTCTATTTAGGTCTATTTTCATTATCTGTGTGTTGGTTTATTGATGGGAAGAAATCAGAAGTTCTAACTGTATTGTTTTAGCTGGAATTTAAGAGATATGGAGATAAACAAACTTCACTTGGTAAATTTGATGCTGAAATTGGTTGACACTAGTTTTCTTACCTCATGTGATGGACATACTGAATGGCTGTATGCTTGAGATTTTATCTGGATTTTGTAATCATATCTTTCATTTTTTATTTGTAGTTTTCCATTCTATAGATGGACTTATTATGTTCTTTACTGGGTGCAATGTTGTAGGGAATGAAATTATTGCCAACTGGAAGGAAAAATATATTCTATCTTTCCATATATGGATCAGTGGTGAGTTTGCTTTTACTTGAGCTTTATATTCCATTTAATCTGCAATGCCTTAAAAGCTCACTTTCTGATTTATGGCTGCAGCTTGGAGCTGGCACTTTTGTTTTACATCACATTTCAGTGCTGGTAAATTCCATTCTCATCAATTTTGGATTGAGTGAAGAGATGCACAATCCAGTAAGTTGTTGGCTTGTTGCTTTAATAGATTTTTACCCAGTATTTAGGGGAGTACATCAATATTCTAGAAGCAGCCGTAAAAAAACCCTCATCTTATCTTACATGAGTTTCCTTATAGATATTTCCAAATTACTTCTTTTCTTTTATTATCTTTCTTTCCTCCTCTTCCTTTTCAATACCCAAAGCCAATCCGAATGGATACAATGTCTTTCTTGATTTCGTTCATTTTTATTTATTTATTTATTTAATTTTCTGAAATATGCAAACAATTAGGTTTGTCAGCTTCTCTAGACCCAAATTGGGATTACTTTTATGTCTAACAGATATGCGATCAATGGAATATTGTGCTCTCATTTTGATAATGCAGATGTAAAGCAATAGTCTGACTTTTCCATGTTTTGCTGGCAGGTCTATGTGTTTGTATTAGTTGGGATTGTTCTTGCAGGAGCTGCTTTAGGATACTGGATTGTAAGGAAATTTGTAATCTCAAAAGATGGAAGTGTGGATGTTGGTGTAGCCCAGTTTGTGAAATGGGCAATGCGCATCACTGCAACCACCTTTATATGGCAGGTATGGTATTGCATTTGTTTTGATTATGTTGCTTCATGTTGCACTTATGCTGGTGTCTATGGTTGTTTGAATGCCCCAAAAATGAAAATGTTATACATCTGCTTCAGCATTTTATGGCTTTGCACCTAGCTACATGGTACTATTCTGAAAGCATTTGTGATTATGCATGAGAATCATCTGGAAGTGGCAATTTTGACCTGACCTGAATCTATTCAACCTGAATCCCGATATGACAAGGGATGGACAGTGAAGTTAGAGATATAGTATGAATACTCCTTTTAGGTTGCTTGAAATTTTGTATTTCAGCTTAAGTCTTAAATATATAATATTATTTATTCAATTTATTTTATGGCTTGCACATATGCCTACAAGTAGGGAGATGTAGCTCAACCAACCTGAGCTTTAACAGTTCATAGGCGGGCTTTCCCTGTGTCTACTGATGCAGAGAATAGTTGCAACTTGATGAATTATACAATGGTGTATGGGAGATAGCCAATGGTCAAACCTGATTTTCTTCTCTACATTCTTTCGTGTCAATACAGAGAATTATTGAATTAAATACCCTGATTTAGGTTGTATAGCTGGGTCCTGTTAACTGGTTCAATCTTGCCATGTCTTTTTTCCTTTGAATGCACATTAGCCAAGTCTGCCAACCTGCCCCTCACACCAGAGTCCATGCAATATAACTTTTGTCCATGCCGAATGTATTTTGTCATTTTATTGCATCAGTCAACCATGCTACCTTTTCCTTCCTACTTGCCAACCTGGACCTATCGTGTCTACTACAATGGTTTCTTTCTTCATTGTATGAGTTCATTTATATGCTATATGTGTAAAGGAATTTTGATTCTAAAGGTTGGCGGTCCTCATCAGTTGAAATTATCAACCAGTTTTGGTTGTCTCATGGCCACAATTCATTAGTTATTTTTTGAGTTTCCTAATATTCTTTTAATCACTGGTTTCAAAGTGATGCATAACTATATACTTTCTTGTTTTGTTGTTTCTTTCTCAGGGCACTCTTGATAGTCCTCTAGCAACGGTCACCTTGGTCTCTTTGTGTACCATCTGCTTTCTCATCAATTCAAGGAAGTGGCGTCATCCAGTGTAAGTTCCCATAAATTCCAGTTCCTACAGTTTCTTTTATTGAGTTAAAAAAAAAAAAAGCTTCCTGCTGGAGAAATGATAATTCGATAACCAAATGTTTGCTTTATCCAACAAATTTAATGATTTAACTGGCCTCTGGTTGGGATAGCTGAATTTCGATCATTTACATAGCATTTGTTCAACATTCTTCTTTAATATTGAATTGGAATTTGGAATGATATTTTTTAAAATGGTGAAACAATTCAGATGACATCAAATAGGGGATACTAGGTCCAGGTGTAAATTTCACATGATAAGCTTCTTTGGAACTGCAATTTAATTTTCCACTTCTGTTACAACTTAATTCCATGAAGGCATCAATCAGATTCTTGGTGTGGCAGTCCTTGGCTCCACCAGGGAAGACAGGCAACAGCAAAGCACAATCGTGCTGAATTCCTTAGCAGGTCAGCAAAAATGAGCCCTGGAGGGAAGATATGGAGTTGTCCAAAGAGCTCATCTGCTTGGTCCAACTCTCCTGTCAAAGGTAGTGCTTCCGTTTCTGACTTCTTTAGCTCTTCCCTTGCTTGCACTCCAGTTCCTATCTTCCACATTTTTGTATCATTTAGCAAAAGTTAAGGTGATTCTTTTGCTTAATGATACCGTGTACAGTGTACCCCAGCTTGATACTGCAGAACAGTTTCAGTATCTGGTTGCTTCCCTTAGAAGTTTTTCTTTGTTCTATATTGTGCTGTTGTGTGGGCTCATTTATACTCTCATTTAATATCAACCTCCAGTTTGTGTGATTTGCTTTTCTTGGCTTGAACAGGTTTAATATCACCATCTACTGGTTCAGGGACAAGAAATCAGCAGAATTACTTGTCAACGTTCCATAAGACACCAAAACGAAAGAAGTTTACAAAGAAAGAGTGGGAGGATTTTACAAGGGAATCAACCCAGGAAGCTGTAGCGGAGTGGGCAGCATCACCAGAAGTTACTAGTTGGCTCATTGATAATGCTGATCGAATTCAACTCCTTCCAAGTGATTGCAGTTCAGAGGAGACTGTGGGAAGTGAATCAGACTCCACCGATGAGACTGTTGGTGGAAGCGGCAAAAGGTTTAGCTTGTTTAATTGGTAGAGCTTGTTTGGTAGTAGCAATGAGGAATCTAACTCTTGTAGAATGCGATAGGTATTACCGTATTAGCAAAGATTTAAGAATGCTAACGCAAGTTCATTGCAACAGTGAGCGGTGCAGCAATTTTCTGATGTTATTTATTTTTTTACACAAACTTGACTAGGGGTTACAAATTCTTGTTTAAGGAACGTACGTTTAAAATGCACTGTCTAATCCATTGAATTCAAATTTTATTTTTTGTACTTGCTGATTAGAGCCTGTGTGGTGGTTCTTGTCGGTCTTGTTAATTAGAGCCTATGTGTTCTGTATTTGAAAATGTATTCTTATTGAAATTATGCTAAAATAAAAAGATTTTATAAGAATTTAATTTAATTTATCTTGAATAATAATTAAAAATATTAAAAATATTCATTCCGTTCCAAATATATAGGTTTACTTTTTTTTTTTTAGATGTTCCAAAATATAGGCTTATTTTCTTTTCTAAAACATATTTACTCTCTTAAAATTTTAATTTACTCTTATTTAATACTACTACATATATTTTTTTAATTTATTATGTGAGTATTAATTAAATTAATTGAAGGGTTTTTTTGAAAGTTAAAACAAAAATTATTATTATTATTATTTTTGCCAAGGAAGTAAAATCTATTACACAAAGTCCAATACATTTGAGCATTACATATATCAAAATGGCCCTACTTGAAAATTAAAGCTTGGACATAGGGTCCAAAAATAACATGTCCTCAAAGGAGTTTTTGACAACAGGCTTGAATCCCAATAACAACATAATTCAATGGCCTGCATAAATTAGCAAATTCCTAATAGCTTCCTGCTTGGTTTTTTTCAGTCCATCTTCATATATTGGTATCCTTGCCTGAGGATAAGGGACGAAAAAATGCCTGAAAACAATAGGATCAAGCAAGCAAAAAATGCACTGATGAAACCATATCAAAGTCCTCGTTAGATTTACTACTTTAGAGATTGACAAAGATCTACATAGATCTACACATTTTAGTTGGATCTGTCACCTTAACCAAAACTATAAACAACCATAAGTCATGGCAAATGAGCACAACTCAATAAATCTTCGATAAATGCATGAGACTCCAGCTCTAGATATGTAGATCATCGGCCATAAAAATTTGAAACGGAGGTACAATCGATCACAACCCGGTTCCCTCAAGTCAATGAAAAGCCAGTCAAATCTTTTCGGAGACAAAACTACATAAACAGAAAACCCCATGAACATGGGAGACAAAAACACAAAACTATAAAATCTCATGAACAAATGAGACATAAAATAACTGAGATCTTTACCAGATTACTGAAGAAACTAAATAAATTAAAGTAAAAACTACAAAAAAAAAGAAGAAAAACTCTTCCGGTGGCTGGAGCCACTGGAGCTAACCATAGGAGAGCTTCCAAGAATAAGAGGAACAAAATAGAGAGAAGTCATAAAGAAATTCAAGTACAAAGTTATTAATTAACAAAAATTATTATTTGGATAAATTATTATTTAGTCCCTTATATTTGACTTAATTAACTAATTAGTCCCTACTTTTTGATAAATTAACTCGTTAGTCCCTATATTTTAATTCCGTCAACATTTTAATCCTTCCGTCCAATTTCATCGTTAATTATAGGTGAAAATACTAAAATAGCCCTCATTTTATTCTAAATTTACCATCTCTACCAATCAAAAAGTCATAAATTTAAAAAAATAAAATAAAATCATCATTCAAATCTAAACCCAAAAACCCATCAATCTTAACCAATCCAAATCACAAAAACCACAACAATCTTCGATTTTCCAAAGAAATAACCGACTAACATATGCATATGATAAATTAATCTTAATAACTAACTACACATTAATGAAAATAATTCCAAAAATTTTAAAAATATTATTGTTATTTGATTTAAATTCTGATTAAATAGAGAAAGGCGATAGATTTGAGAATAAGATTACTCATTAAACTCAATAGAGAGAGCTATGAATCACCATTGTAATCTCAATTTTCCCAATTCAAAATGTTTCAAAAACAAAAAATACAAAATACAAAAAATAAAAAATCGATAACACAAGCCAGCAAGAAATCTGAGCTTTTCCTCCACCACCCAGCAAAATGGATGTTGATCCAACGAACCTAGACTCGTCCACAACTCCGGCGAGCTCCACGCAAACCAGCGGCCAAATCTTGCCTCACTGATCGGCAACAGCAAATTACCAGACTCATTTTGCCTCCCTTTATTAGCATATGAGCTTTTCCTCCACCACCCAGCAAAATCAATGCCGATCCAGCGAACTTACACTTGTCCACGACTCCGGTGAGCTCCAAAAAAACCAGAGGCCAAAGTTGCCTCAACGATTGGCAACATAACTCTTTTTCCCTTATCTCTCTCTTTCCCTTCACAGCTAGTCTTGGCATAGGTGAAGGGATCTGCCTACCGCATGGCATTGATGCTTGGCCTCCTCTGCCGTTTGTAGTGGGTAAGCCTCCACCCCTCCTCCATTGCGTCACCGCCGCTAGACTCAGATTCAACAATTAGAGAGAGAAAGAGAGAGATCCAATTTCTCTCTATTCTTTGTGTATAATTGTTATAGATTTGAATCTGTAAAGCATTTAATTTAATATAATAATAATAATAATAATACCTTAGCTCGTTTAAAACTCTTTGTATACATAGAGAATGAATCAACTGAAACCCAACAAAGGGAGAGAAAAGGGTATTTTGGGTAAAAATAATATTTTTCTTTTGTTTTTAAATTTTTTTTAACGAAAAAATACAAAAAAGTGGACGGAAAGACCAAATTCTATGACAGAATCAAAATACATGATTTTTTTTTTGCCAAATAAAATACAAAGATTAATGAGTTAGTTTATCAAAAAGAAGAAATTAATTAGTTAATTAAGTCAAATTTCAGGAACTAAATAGTTATTTACCTTTATTATTATTATTATTTTTTACTAAATATTTACCTTTATTATTATTATTATTATTATTATTATTTTTTGCCAAATATTTACCTTTATTATTTAAACTAGGGATAAGGTTCAATTATACTCCCCATAGTTTAGCAAAAAGTGCAGATTGGCACTTAATATTTTTCGATGCGCGATTTTACCCCTAAAGTTTTCAAAACCCATCAACCCGCCCCTTCACTTAACGTCCCCGTTCTCTTCAGTCAAATTCACCATTTTGTGGGCCCAACAGTCAGTCCACATGGAAAATAATAATAATAAAATATTACAAATCCTTATTACCGTTGTTTATATTTATTATTCTCTCTCTCTCTATCCCGTTCACTTTCTTAGTCTCTCTGTTTCTTCCCCAAAATTTTCTCCAAATTTGAAAACCCTAAACCTACAACAATCGTCTTTAATCTAGATAGACAAAGGTTCAATTTTAAATTAATGGCGTCTTCTTCTTCAACTTCATCTGTACAAAGCCATTTCAGTGAAAGAGTTGTGGAATATAATTACGAAGGAGCACCAAAGTATTGCAGATGCTCAATAATGGGAAGAAGACTGAAAGCCCCTAGAAAGACATCATGGAGCAATGAAAATCCAGGAAGAAGATACTATGGATGCCGATTTTGGAATGTAAGTGTAAATTTAATTTTTTATTTCATTCAGATTTGATTGTTGCGGTTTCTTTCATATTTGATTGTTGCGGTTTATTTGATTTTGATTTAGTTAATTTTGTTTTATTGGTAGCCTAATCCTGCAAAGAACAAGTCTTGTGGCTACTTTGAATGGTTTGATGGTCCTATGAATGAGAGGGCAACAGAGATATTGAATAAACTGAAAATGGAGAATGAGATGCTAAGAGATGAAATAAGGCACATGGAGAAGAAAGGCAGAGGTTATATTGATGATGAAGTGTGTGATTTATGGGTTGAATTAAGGAAATTAAAAAAAGATCATCAGAAAAGGGAGGAAGAAATTAGAAGTGAAAAAAGAAAAAGGACAAGAGCTATAGTAGTTGCTGCTGTGTCTTGGATTTTGTTAATTTACATTGTAGTTTGGTTGAAATGAAAGTGAAATTGTAATGGCACTTATTAATTTCTGTAATTGAATTTGAAAGTTTAATGTATATTTGTAGTAGTTGATTTATAGTTCTTATGATTTAATTGTTATAGTTAGATAAAAAGTGTTAGATAATTGTTAGAGATTGTTGTAATTAATTGTTATAATTAGAATTAATTTGGAATGTGTTTTGTACATATTGTTAGATTACAATTTGTTTTGTTAAAAATGAAATGTTAAAAAACAATGGAGATATAAAAAGTGCAGATTATTAGCCTAATATGCAAATTGTTGGCCTAATATGCATAATGTTAGATTGTAATTTGTTTTGTAAAATAGAGAGTAAGAAAAAGTAAAAACGGAACATATAAAATCTCAGTCTAAAAAGCAGTGGATGAAAATGCATATATTGATTTCTTTTAACTGTTTACTTCCAATATCATCTAATGATAATTCTAAATTACTGAGTACAATTGAATTAAATATTCCAATAGATTGAAATTTAAAAGACTTACAAAATAAGTTCTAATGGAACTAGAACTAACTGTTTATAGGATCAGTTCCTGATGGAACTTCTGTAACCATGTAATTACAAAAGGTATACTACCAGCAGAAATACTGACTACTGAATTGTTCTTCTACTGGACAAAAACAGTACAAAAATCATCAGAATTTCATACACAAAAATCAACAAACACAAAATGTATGTCATAATCTTCAAGGCTGTGAACTTTTTCTTTTGTTCTTTTGCTTCCCAATCAATTGCTCCCTCTCTGTTTGTAGTTGTCTTGTAGTGATGCAGGGACCTCCATTCCATTGCAAACCTGATGCTTTAAATGGGAGGTCAGTAGCATAAAAGACTTCTGAGCCATCACCAGTAAAGTTTATCTTCCTTGAATTCTTTACTGTAGAAGACCTATTCCTA